>JABFQC010004247.1:0-12910 GCA_022817085.1 Psilanteris sp. ZL-2020
AAATTAAACAATACGGAGAAGAAAAAATGGAAACAGAAAAAAAGTATTTCAATTATAAAAATCAATTCATCTGTTGTTGCAGCTCAAACATATTCTTAAAATATATTGTCTCTTAAAGTTATTATTGTAACTGAATATAGTTTTTCTTAGCATAATATTAATAAAAAATTTAGAAAAATATGTCATCAGATTCGTAAAATTTGTTATTCGATAATTCATGTCAATCCTGCAATGAAATATTTTAAACAATTACCAGAAATGCAACTAAATAAAACTGAACGTACAATATAAATATGCTAAAAATATGATCGTAAAGTAATTGCAAAAAATTTAATATTTGTTGGAGTCAAGATTAGTGTTTCATAGCTTTGCTATGTCGCCTTGGTATTTATTTTTCTTGGGATCTATTGCGATCATATAGTCAGTGATAATCAAAAGAAAGAATTTTCCGGGACGAAGTTGGAACGAGTGCATTTGTTTTGATATATAAGTATATTATAAAATGCGCAATTATATTGTCACTCGTGCCAACTTCGAACCGGCGACATTATATGTACTTATATATTGTTATGTACATCTACCGTTCGATACGTCTTACAGTATTTCTTTTCATCTTTTTCAGCTTTCTTCTATTTGTCGAAAGATTCTAGTAAGACATTTCTCGATAAATATTTTACATAAAACTTCACTGATAAGTTTTACAGTACAAAGGTAAATACACGATTCCGAGAAAGTATCCTTACCAATAATCCTCACTGAAGACACCTTGATATCTTTTTAGTTGCCAGTTTTGAACCACGTGTCGAATATGTCTTTGAAATTGTTGTATTAAAAAATAAGCTTGGTATCACTCGGTGAAGATTACAGGCACGCAAATAATTTGTCAATAGCACCACACACGATCGACTGGTGTATCATTTTCTAGTTCTCCTTACTTATCCAGTTTATTTTGTTCTGTACACCTTCGATACATTTAAATATAGTACTTCACGCAAGTCTGAGTTTTTGTCCTAAGCCAGAATATATATTTTTGCACTTTACAGACGAGATATTTGAGCCGTTCATTATTTCGCGAGTTCCGTTGCTCCTCTTCTTTAAAATTACTGTAAGAGAGTTGAGAGAGAAAACGTATCACATGTGTTTAGTGCAGTTCTCGAAGAGAATTGTTTTTCATTAAAAATAACCAAGGGCGACGCACGTCGCGAATCAAAAACTGCGTCGTTGATATCTATATATATTCTTCTCAGGCGGGGTGAAGCACGTGTAGCAGTAAATGGTGGTGGAAGGAGAACGTTAGGACTATACCAGCAAATGTCAAACACCAGTTGTTGCTTGAGTGAGCTTTTCCCGAGTCTTCGTACTCTTCATCTTCTTCGTCCAAATCATCATCTTCGCCGTTTTCTTTCCGCCTTCGTAATTTCGACTCTGAACACACAAATTTATCTAATCAATTGGCAGTCAATTAAGGCTTGTTCTTTTATTACAATAAAGGAAGAATAAAAGACGTGACAATTATCATAACTTGTATTGTTCTGAAGAATTAACTAATTTGTTTGACATTTTTAATCAATTTATACATTCAATTAATGAAAGTTAATATATTTATTGTGAACTTTTTATTCTTACTAATTTCTTTTTATTATATTTACATTTTGTAGCCATAACAGATATACACAGAATAATGAAATAATGAATCGTGAGAATTTAATATTAATTCTGTTTATTAATAATATACATAATATTATATTAATAATAATTCGTAGTTATATAAATTTTATACATATTAAAAGACCTCTATTATTTTAATTTAAACCATATATGTTAAATGTAATGTTTGTTATATATATTCGTCACTATATACTTATGATTAAACATTATGATATATACATTTTATGAATTAGTTTTCACGTGTCAATCTATAAATTGTATCATTAAAAAGCCTCCAAAAAAAAGGAAATAAATATATTAATTCGAATACCAACTTTCAATTAAAATAAAGTATAAGTTATATAATAGCCAAACTTTTATTCTCCCTATAAATAAAAATTACTCGTATATTTAGAACTGTATATACTATATAAAGTTTAACAATTGAAATTACCTCTATCCTTTAGCATGTCTTGATTTCCTTCCAAAATATTACTTGAGTTTTTTCGAGGTTTACCTGCAGTTTAATAAAATCAATGATTACTAAATATAGATATATATAATAGATATATAGGTATAATTTAAAATTGAAATTTTATTAATTGTACATGAAATGTATATATATATATATATATTATATGAGAAACCATCAATCATCTATATATATATACACTAACCTTAGTAAAAATAAAAATACATTTTCAATTATATTACAAATATAATTTTGATATATATTGATATTATATTGTTAATATATGTGTAATATATTAATCATAAAGTGAAAATTTCTTTATTTATATTTATATAGCTAGGCTGTTACAGGCTAAAAGCTGAGAATTGTTTTGTTGGTTCAACCAAAATTTGGTTGAAAGTACCAAATATTTTGTAAATTTAACAAAATTTTGGTTGAATCAACAAATTGTTCTCTGTGTGTAATAACGATTTCAAAAATCGAAAAAAGAATAATGAAGATTGATATAACATGCTGCTATAATTTATTATTATTAATACATTATTATATTAATATTATAATAATTTATAATTATAATATAATAGCACTATATCCTTGTTATATTATAAATATATTTTTATTTTTACTAGGAAAATGTATTTAAACGTATAAATTAATTAAATTCATTTATGTAATATATGCCATGATTCGATTTAATAATGGAAATAGTTTTATCCGATGTATATTAAAAAAGTATTGTTTCTTGCAAAAATAAATACATTAAAAAAATATGCAATCAAGTTTTAAGTGAAATCGCGAAATATAAAGGAAAGAATTCAGTAAAAAGAGACGGACTGTCCGTACAGGCTTTGTGGAGACAATGACCGACAATTCTCAAAGAGACAACTCAAAGTAGATTACGCATTTCGTAGTAGCATCTATACGGAAAACTAGGCTGAAAGAAATATATACCGCATGACTGCTTTACGCCAGCTATATATAAAATAAACCAACAAATAAACAATACAACATTTTTGAATAGCAAATAAAAAAAAATGTGTTAGTATACGAAGTGTATTCACAACTATATTTTTAAATCTCTTATATTTAACATTAACATTAACATAATTAACATTAAATGCTTAAAAACATTCTAATACCACCAAACAATAGTATTAAGTATCTTATTAAAATATTAATACTCTACTAAAATGTTACTATTAGGTGGAATTATATTAATATAATTATAGTAAGGAACCAAATTGGTTACTTTAGTTTTTCTAGTGTTAATTTGATTACTATTATTAAATATACACAAAATATGTACAAATATTCATAATGTTAAAAAAAGAATCAACATATATAGATACTAAGTTGGTTATAGAACTTTTACTATATTAATACAAGTACGCTATTTAAATTTATTATTGAAAGTTGTACAGATTAATAATATTGAATTAACCTTAATTGTTAATATACTAATTTGCTTTCAAAATATTTATAGATATTCAAAGTTGTATATGATTATAATTATAGTATACTAAAATGTTATAATAAATCCGTATAGGACAAAATTATTTTTTGTTATCATAATTTCACCTCATAAAAAATCAGTATTATGTGAGATCTCTCAGATCTCGTGTTTGCAAAATTGTTTTTTTTGTATCAAACACGGAAAAGCTCCCTCGACCGGCCTTCGGTTGCCATCTGAACGATAATGCGTTCACTTTTCGCCCCTTAAAAATATTTGTAGGGACACCAGTTTCGGGTTTGTCCTCAAGAGTCCCTTTAATTATCAGGATAGTTTTGAGGACAGGCTTCAAAAATACTATCCATAAAATATTTAACATTGAGTAAATGGGAAATAAGACATGAAATAAGAAATAAAATTCATAACATAAATTTATATTAATATAGTAAAATTCATATATTTCAGAGTAACCAATTATAAAAAAAATGTAAACATATTTTTTATATATTAGAAACTAAAGATATTGTATTTATTAATAATAAAAAAATAGAATTTTCTTGTTTTTTTTTTAGATTAAATTACGGTTATAAACTGTCACTGATAAGTTATAAAAGAAATCTTCTCATATTGATAATACATGAAAAAAATATATTAGATAGCAAAACAAGAAACTATTCTGCTATGACATACTGTTCATAAGAAATATCATTTACCGGTAAAGGCAATTTTAATATGTAATATAACAAAATTGAAAAAATGTCAAAACGATATACGACGAACTAACGGTAAAACGAAGTAAACGTATAAAGTCAAATATTGAATATCTAACGTTAAACAAGTGTTTTTTACTATAACGAAAATTTCAATTAAAGTTTTAATTAAACATCTTGAGCTTTATTAATTAAGTGTATATATAATAAATTATAAATACATACTTAAAAATACTAAAATCATTTAAAGCCTGTGTTTATTATTTTTATATCATTTAATAAATTATTGTATTCTTGCAATTGCATATAATTATAATTTATTATATAATCAAGTATTATTATTAATAATAATTGTGATTATACGAACTGTACAAAACTTCTAAAAGAGGTATTTTAATAGTTAATATCTATTTATTAACATATCAACGGGTATTATGCCCTAAAAATAATAAGTAAATAACAAAAAAAAATAAAAACCGAAAAGCGCAACAATAAAGATAAGAAATGTTAAAAATATAAAAGACGGAACTAAATGCATTAAATTTAATGACTAGAATAGTCATACTGAATAGTAGAATAATGACTATTATTGCAATTATATAATATTACATTATCAGTGTAATCTAAAAACACACATTTTAAGTCATCAAATCTTAAAGCGATTAATATAATTTTGATGAATTAATAGTTGAAATATACATATTACTTTTATAACACACTCCTTACCCGATTCTCACTATCTCTAATAAACGGAAGGTGGTATTAGGAAATAAGTGCACACTACTATATACTAGATGCTGTTTGTAAGTTACTTTAACTAGTTAGTTATTTTGATAGTTGGGTCGCTTCCTTTACAGAAAAAACTCTCAACTTGAGCATTACTTGAAACGCTCAAGTTAATATTATGTTCAAATTGATAGTATTAAAAGTTGAACATAATATTTACCTGAACGTTTGAAATAATGCTCAAGTTGATAGTTATGTTAAGCAGTTGAGTTTTTTTTATAATAATTATTTTTTTAATTTTTTCCAATTAATATGCGTAAATTAAAAATTAAATGTTTTAATCGTGAGTTTTCTACTAAATTTTTCATATTTATTCAACATAATTGTCTTAGGTACGAAACAATTATATTTATATGATATAGAATCGATAAATTAAGAGTAAATATTATAATTATTATTATTATAAACCAGCATCCAAATAATATTTGAAAAAAAAGGAATTATTTAAATATGAAGTGTGTTGGATGGTTGTCATTAAAAGTTTGTACGATATCTTTTCGAGATGTTTCATTATTATGATGCAGTTATATTCAAAGTCTAGTGGGCTTCTGAAAACAAATCGAAATCATCAAGTGGATTCTCGATCTAATTAATCAGCCAACCGTTCAGCTGTATAGTTCGCGGAACATATGCAATGTATCCTAGATCGAAAAGTGACAGCCTTCTTGACAAAGCTCTAACAAAGTTAGTAACAAGAGCACGGTGTAATGTGCGCCGTATGCGTACAGAAATATATATGCACGTTACATTAGATACCTTGCGTATGCTTTTATATTAAAGCTTATAAGGCATTATATTATACTTTTGCATATTATACTATTCTAATAATTAATACCGGCTTATTAACTTTTATAAAGTAAATAGACTAATTTAAAATATAAGTACGTGAACTGTTCAAAATTTAAATCTTATCTGAATAATATAATTCTACAGAAAATATATGTGAAATAATAATCATGATTACAATTCACTATATTTATGAATAATAAATATGTAAGATTAATTTTCATCGTTAATTTATTGTTTCGTATATATATATATATATATACAAACTATTACAAGGTGAAGCATTTAATTTGGATTTTTCAAATATTTGTAGAAAAATATATCTTACGGAAAAAATGTTCAAATTAAAAAGTTAATTATTCCGCGGGAGAAATTAATTTTGTCTAAAATTAGCCTATTTCCTGCCTGTGACGCAGAAAAGGGGTGGTAACTTTGAAGTCCTAAATAGGAATCTCTTTTTATATTGATTTTCCGATAATAAGTAGAAACTATGTAAATTTATTTAAAACATTTTTTATAATTATATGCATGTATCAAAAATGATCAACATTTAAATTAACCAATTTTCTCCGTCTGAAAATTAATTTCTTAAAATGACATCCACCTTCCTATGGTATGTTTTTCTCAAAAAATACGTGAATAGTTGAATGTACAAAATAAAAATTATAGCTCGATTCAAAATAGCAATAATGATTAAAATTATAAAAAACAATTAATTTATTATTCCTAATGAACTGTATTAAATACAAAGCTTCAGAAATGTAATATATAATTTAAACATATAATTGTGTTTAATTATAAATATATATCAAAAAAAGAATGATAAAATAAATCGTATTTGAATGTTAAATAATTGTTTATTCATTCAAAACATTAGTATTTATATATAATATTTTAATATTATCTTAGTATTATTAGTAATAGAACAAATTTAGTATTTGTTCGTTACATAATAATAATAAAGAAACTTCATTTTTATTCTTACCAATCACTCGATTCATTAATTAATCATTAATTAATTGATTCATTAATTCATTAAATATCAGACAATAAAGTTTGTATATGTGTTCTATGAAGTTATAAGAAGGAAATAATATATTTTCAATTTACTTAAAGTCATAAGACAATTATTATCAACATATGTTTACGATATCATTATCATGAGTAAATTTAATCATTATACTGATTATAAAACATTCCTAGAATTCATTGTAAATTCAAATGTTTTATTTTTAACCAGTTTATGTCTTTAAATAAAGACAATTGCATATATTTTATAGTGGTCAATGTAATTTTAATTAAATGTACCACTTTAAGCGTATTGAAATTATGTTTTAAATTAAAACATAAAGTGTGCAAATTGTTCAAGTTTTACATATTAATAGTAGCAAAATTATTACTACAGTATTTATGGAAATTATAATAAATTTGCACTTAATGCATGTTATTGCATGTTATTGTGCAATAAATTACATATCATATCCGTATAATAGCAAATACAGCATATTTATATATTGCTATGCCATCACGTTGTCAATCTCAAGCTGGAATTATTTAATGCTTAGCAGGTGAAACATCACAAGACTAAAACACAAGAGGTTTCCCTCGAACAGAATGTGCTAATGTTTTTGTTGAAAGCTACTTGGTACTTCATTTGTGTTCTGAACCTCGGAGCTCTTTCTCTTTGTGAAACGACTGTAAAGAATCGTGACAAGCTCTTGGGAGTATTCTATCTTTTAACATTATATGACGAGGTATGTTATTTGAGCAAGCTAAATCAGCAATTGGAATTAAATAGTTTTAATATAGTATAACTTATACATTACATTTTAAATAAAGTTTCAATACTTAAATTATAATTTACTTTTTAATTTATAAATCACAAGTCATCATTAATATTTCTAATTATTCAATACACGAATGAACTATTCATTACATGAATTTGTTTTCATAACTTTTGTAAAATGTTAATGTTAATATTAATGTTAATAAGAATATTTATTTTTAAACATATATTTACAGTAAAATCATGTTTATATGTAATTTAAAATTGATATTTAATATAGGGCAACATGAATGCATTATAACAAATTAATGAGAATGTAAATATTCATAATAAACGTTATGTGATGAATTACAATATTACTTTAAAAGAAAAACTTAAACAAATATCACAATTATTTTACCAAGAGCATTTCGAGTAAGCCATTATATGATCGTAAGTTACCTTTGTATTTCGTGTTGTTCCGTCCATTAGAACTGCTTCCACTGTTCGTGATTCCTAAAAAGAAGAGGAAATTGTACAAATTTCAAAAGATTGTAAAACATGTGTTTCTTTTAACATTGTATTATAAATGTTCCTTTTCCTTATTTATTATGCGAATTTTGAAAACGGTTTAACATTTTATTCTTTAAATTTAAGCAATTGGTAATTTCAGTTTTGAAATTCAAAGAAAATCATTTATTGAATATATATAAGTAATACTGTATGCAAAGATGAATAATTAAACTACAGCTTAAATTTTGCAAATGATTCAATTTTATTGTACATTTTATCATGCATCATTCAATGCAATGGATGACATGTTGTTTTTCCATTTCTCGGCAATTAATATATAATTTGAATGGTATTGCAGAATAACGTTTTCAGAATGAATATATAGGCAATATATACTTGCAACTTGAATTTGCAATCAATTTCAACATTCAACGATGATATAACTTTAATCGAAAATCGTCGAATTCGAATGCAAGTTTCACCTTTTAATAAATATGAGTTTAGTAACGTTTAACGTATTATTTCCATTATGTATAGGTCATACAAATTATACAGATATATTTTAATTAATATACCGTTGCAAAAATATTTTGTTTAATATATTATAATTAAGATATTTTTAATATGGATTTTATATACTCGTTGGTGTTATTATTGTATGAAGTATATAAAAATTAAACCATTTTTAAAGATATAATGAATTACAATTACAATTTTTGGAGGTATTAATTGTATTAAGGACGTATTGTTATTAATATCGTTTTTTTAACCATTAGAATAAATATTCAATTCAGATTAAAATTTTTATTAAAAATCATATACAAACAGAAAAAAAAAACAAACTAATACATATCAGAAATGGTTTAGGTTGTGAATGTTCAATGCGAACCCCATAGTTAAGCCACAGGTGGTAAACCTTCAATATCTGAATTAAACTTCGTATTAAGTAATAAATAAATCCGTAGGTAAATTTGAGCTAATGTTTTTTCTTACGGTTTATTATTTAAATGAATTTTATGTATAAAAACTATATAATACGTAAAAATGTAATATATATATATATATATATATATAAACACATTTTATTCTTTAATAGAATTAAATTAATTATAAAAACATACATATATAATAATGATATACATAAATATTTAATTAAATAAATAAATATACAATGTAATTATTAGGGAAAAATAATAATTAATTTTTTTCCATTGGGCAACATGTTGTAATGAACTATTGCCGCGTGGAAAAAAAGTCTGGTTTTAATCTGGATTTAGTATGAAAGAACAGTCTTGGCAATAGTATGATTTTATGTTGGATGAAGTCTGGATGAATGATGGCTACTATCCGAATAGTGACTAAAATACATAATCCGGATTGATTTCGATTGATTTTTCGGTGTGATTCAGATTCATGTTAAACGGGATACAGTCTGGATGAAATGACCGGCGAGGAAACTTAGTCTGGATATAGTGTGGCAATAAGCTGATAAGCAAAGTCTGGATAAAATCTGGCAATAAGCTGGTAGGCAAAGTCTGCATAAAGTGTGGCTAAAATATTTTTGTCTAGCAAAAAGAAAACGTAAAATGTTGTAAATTATTTTTCGCCGGACAGTTCTCCCTATTAACTTCGAACCTATATTATTTCGTAAATTTACTAAGCTGTAAATTTATTAAGAAGCATGATAAGTTATCGAATGTAACAAATTGTGGTGGCTTAGGGACTGGAGTTCGGGCTTCTAACTCGAGGGACGCCGGTTCAAATCTCGGCTTAGTAAATTTACGAAATAATAAGTTCAATATTAATAGGGCGTCCGGCAAAAATCCAGTCCGGGGGTATGATTATTTTTAAATATAATAAACAAATATAGTAATAAAATTAACGTTTATACATATACATAAATTTATTTAAGCAATTTCTAATATAGTGTGTAATAGTTGCTAGCCACAATTTTAAGCAGAATATAATTTATATCTCTCTTATCAAAATCTTATCAAAATTTGATTATAAAAAGAATTTTAAATTATAGAAAGATATAACTTTATATTTTAAGAGAAAAGGAAACAGCTAATATTTACGTTTGCGTGCATTAATAGCAAGCAAATAGAGTATAATTATAATGATATATAATTAATGAATTAAATAATTTTTTTTATAATGTATTGCAATAAAATGTAAACAGTGTTAAAAAATAAAAAAAAAAGTTTAATATGCTATGAATACTATATTAATATTATTATCTTAAGCAAAACTATATAAAATATATATAACGAAATAACAATATATAGTATTGAAACTTACGGTAAAGTTTGATAGTTCCGTCAGTATCTCCCAAAGAATTTCTCGATACGCATTTGTAAGATCCGTAGTCGGTAGGGCTAACCGAGTGAATGACGAGTTTCATGGAAACTTTGTAGGAATTCTCCGAATTGATTGTTTCGTATTTGGATCCTGAAATAATCAAACTAGTGTACATAACATACTTTTGTCATGTTGATAGCACTGAAATTAAAATGCTTCGCAAGTAACTCAAACGCTAATAACGATGCTTTTTATTGTCGGTGTTTGTAATTCAGGACAAAACCCCCGAGGCATATTTAGCATTGTGATGGATGAATTCGTGGTATAACTCATCTCTATCCTTTCTCGCACGCCTCGCGAAAACTATTTCCATTTTGCGACTTACGTGAGAATCATCCGATGGCTCACTGAAGCTCACTCGTGCGCTATTCAATGCAAACGGAAATAAGGGCGCGAAGGTGCAAAAATCGTCTCTGACAAATCGAGACGCCCCACCGATAGACATGATGGTAAATTGAGTTATTCGTCGCATTCGCCACGAAGAGACGACGTACTAGAATTTTACTTCGATTTTGGAAATGACTAGCATATGCTAGTATATCACAATAGGCCAATCATGTCCTTGTCAAAATTCAAAATATTAAGAAGCGCTAAATTTACGGTCGATTTATATTTATAACGTATTTTTCATTCATATTTAAAATTAGTGTTATTAAATATGTGACCATGTTTGTGTTTGATTTTCTACACCTCGTTTCAAATGTATACCTAAGAAAGAAACCTTATTTATTCATCAATCAATGTAATTGATTTGCGTTAAAGTAAAGTAATAAATGGGCGTAATAAATTTCTGTGTTTAAAAGAAAATGTTGTATTTTTGTCTTTTACATTGAGAAAATTTATTTCATTATATGAACGTTAATGTTACATCATGTAATACTTTAATTATATATACAAACAAATTATAATTTAAATGGCTTAAAAATATTATTTTAAATTAATGTTTATACTTAAAATATAATTCGCATGTATACGGAATTGCAATCAGATTTTCACTTACGTAACATTATTTTGTATTATATTAAAAGTTATGTAAGAAAGAAACATTACAATTACTCTATAATGACATGAATCTGTTTATAATAATAATTCAATAACATGAGAATAGTAATATTTAACAATAGAAAAAAAATTATAACTAAATAGTAATTAAAATTGTATTATAAAATAAAAATTATATGTATAACTTTCGACATAAACTTTGATGTAATTTTAGTTTTTATATTTAAAATTTATATAATTTATTGTGAATTTGTACAAACATATAACTATATATGTTGATATTCTATATACATATATATTTCTATAACTGATGGTACCTTTAAGGAGAGGAAGATATCCTATTTCTCATTTATTTTGGGACAGTCCTCAAAAACACAGATTACTAGATATTGCAATTCAGAACAGACCTATACAACACATTACTAGAGCTCCCTAGAACCTTCGACTTATTCCGTATCCTTTTCAAAATTAGAAAACATTTTTACTTGGTTTTGAGGTTTGGTAAGATTATTTTAAGGGATGATTGGGGCGAAGCCTCCACCCTCTTGCATCACTAACGGGTAATTATAGTTATATTTATAGTTACTATAGCCTATAGGCACACAAATTAAACGTGTCCTCATTTGCACTGAACATTATATATATATATATATATATATATATATATATATAAATAGGTTTGAGCTATTATAGTGACGGATGTAAAAAAGTATTTTGGTTAAAAAATATCAATCAAAATTTTGTCAATCTTATTTTAAAAACCATACGAAATTCACATTCGAGATGCTAGAGACCCTAATAGCGTATATTTGATGTGTTTGACCATAAAACTATAACATTAGCATGAAATGTTACATTTTGTCAAATATAGACAATTTTGTTCTTTAAAATTATCGTTAAACAAATATAACATTACACGCGACAAATAATTAATATATTCAAATTCAAAATTCAAAATTCAAAAATTCAAAATACAAAAAATTGAAAGAACCGAATATTCTATAAATGTTATTTTATTATATGTAATGTTTATAAATATATCAATGTATATAGGCAACACATACAATACATATATTGCATTCAAATATGACATTATACTAAATATTACAATGTTGTAAAAAATTGATAAACTTAAATTTTTACGTAAATTAAATTTAATAAATTCTTGAAATATAAAATGTATATAGAGCTTAGTTAAGGATTTTTAAAATACATAATAATGATCAGCGCTAGCCAACAGAGGCCGTTGCTTGTAATGGAACGTTTATCTTTAATGAGCAAATTGTTTTACCTATTGTTACGATATGCTACGCATTTCGATTTTATATATATACAAAAAAAATATAGCCCTGAAATTATAAAAATATTTAACATAAACAAACAAAGAATAATTTTATAAGATTCATTCTGACATGAAT
>JABFQC010004248.1:0-12908 GCA_022817085.1 Psilanteris sp. ZL-2020
ACGAACAAGACTGCATCGTTTAACGCGATTTGTGTCTCGATATCGCGGCATCGTGCGTATCACGGATACGTCGATGTATGAGATAATATAGCCAACTGTCGAGGGATCACCCTCTCGATCAGAGCGTACGAGTTGCCGAGATCAGGTCGGATAAGATAACGTTTTAAACGTCAGCCTTCCGCAGGCGAAATACGACATTCGAGCCGAAAAAGCCTAAGCTACTCGCGCGTAATTGGCCGATGCCTCGACGTCGGAGATGACGTCGCACGCGACGTCTCCGTATTGCAATCGACGTGGTTTACGACGGAGCTAAGCCAACAATCTCCGCCTTTGTCGTTTTCCCGTTCCCCTTTTTTAACCGACTTTGTACAATGCTCTCATACAATACGTTTGTGTTTAACCTTGTTAACCTTAATTGAATTCGAAGCTCGGCTTGTATGCGCATCCACACGATGAGACACTTCTCAAGATTACTGGCCGATACGCGCGCAACTTTTATTACCGTTTAATGATTGCTATTTGCCGGACTTGGCAAATCACGACAATGAGACGGTATAATTGAATAATAATGGAAACGTCATTTTGGCCCGTCAGTATGCGCGAATACGCGTGGTTTCGATTTCAACGTCGACCGGGACCTTGCTTAGATGAGATTTAATTACGTGGGAAACGGTAAGAATTTGAAATCCGGCGAAGAGCGCTTGTATGGTAGCATTAAGCAGTGATTTTACAGTAATCAGACGCTAAGAATCTGTTTAATGAATTTATTACGATTTGTACGATGGGGATAATTTATTCGCTGCAAAATTTCCTTTCCGGCTGAATGTTAATGTCAAGTTTGTCAAGCAATTTTTACACTTTTGCAAGTTAACCTTATTCCGTGCGTCACCCACATACATATATACGTATGCTCGTTAGGTTAGGTCAGTTTTAATCAATTCCTGCCTTCGAGTCAAATTTTCTTACTTTTTCTTTCTCGTCTAATTGCCTTCGTAAAATAGCATCAATAAAGGCCAATTATTTATTCATTGTATGCTTAAACTTTAAACGAACCTTATTCTCGTTAAAGTAAGTCATTTCAAAATCAGGTACCGTCTAATCTTCTTTATCGCTGTTTTTCTTCAAATAATGTGTTACTTATATATATAGGTTTGAATACGGGTCCATGCGATCAGTGTGACGATATGGAAGAAAACGATTGAAATTAACAATATATATGAATATACTTTATTTTAAATACAAAGCGACGTATTATATAATTGGATAATACGTATTATGAATAAGACATCGTTTCTTATTTACGTAATGTTAAATTTTGAATAATGGATGGAGGTTTAGGTCTAGTTCGATTCCACATTTTATTTAATGGTTCTGCAAAACACGATCCCAGAGCTACACTGTAAACCCAGTTCTGTAAAATCGCATTGATAGAGTGTAATTTTCCACAGCAAGTGTAAATGTTACACAAAAAATGTAATATTTTGATTACATGCAGTGTGCAAAACTCCTATGTAGGTAGATCCGCACAGTGAGGAATCAAAAAATCAGCAACCATATATTATTTAATCCATATTTAAATACAACAATTTTTGAAAAGTGTAAACTAAACAAACTTACAACTATGAAAGCATTTATAGTTATACTAAAGAATGTCGTTCAAAAGTGAGGTTATATTTGACTACACCTAGCTGTGTAATTTTACACACGTCGTGCAACATTTACACATAATGTGTAAACTTACGCTATATGAGTGTGATTTTACAGAACTAGATTTACAGTGTAGCGTTGAAAAAGAACTTTTATAACCCTTGAAATGTGTTACAATTTAAATAAAAAATCACTGAGCTAGCTGCACTTGTAAAATAGTTATGACCAATGATGTGTAGGCAACCCACATATCTTTCAGGACGAATTCACGGATGCACGAGGAACCTTAGCTTTGTGCATGAATTTTATGATATGTCTTCAAAGTCTTTTGTATCTTCTGGTCAAATTATTGCAAATACAAAAAACGACTATATAAAATCCCACACAATTAATGGAATCTGATACCAATGTTTTACTTCTTGCTATATATACACACATATATATGTACACGGAAAGAAAACAAGTATTAAAAATTACTCATAAAATATCACTTGTATAACAGAGTCCTAGTAAAATTGAAGTCGGGCAGAAAACTTTCACAATTTTATCACGCAAGGTTTATCTAATAGGGCTTTGATATGGATACATATGTTATGCCTAATAGGAACCACATCGGAATGCAAGTTTTTGTAATATTAAAATGAAGTGGTCATGATCAGGAAAATAGGTAACCTGAGTAGGTTATATTAGATTTATCAACAGTCATTTATGATAAATTGTGTTGGAAACCTTTTCAGGACCTGAGCGGTTTGTAATATGGCAAACATATGGCCGGGTTATATTATATCTATCAAAATACAGTTTTTGGTAGATGAAGCGTATGGTGGGGCAGCAGCGACGTACGCGCATCGAAGAGGAGTTAAGCAGCGTTCCGATGGCCGTTACATGGATGGGTGACCGCTCGTTAAAAAACTTAAAACTTAATTTCAATAAAATAAAATAAATAAAACTGCCAAATCGGAGCCATATTTCTGTCCGATTGAAATTTAAATGTTGTATTTTAAAATAATGCATAAAATTTCAGTATTTTTTGATATACTGTAATATTGAGTACTTTGATTGAGTGTAATATTGACTACATTTTAAGTATAATCTATCAATAGAAATGTCCTACATTTAATATTTTGTGAGTAATTTCTAATACATTGTTTCTTTCCTGTATATATTTAAAACAAAAAAAATCCGCAAATAATAAGCCGGGTAAATTCAATATCGCCCGCCATAAAACACAAATACCTGTGTTCGCGTTCCTCCATAAAGCAAATTTGCTATTAGCCGTGTTTGCATAGCACCTTTTACGTTTCGTAATTATTACTTATCACTTAACCATAATTACATACCAAATTATATTATTTATACCCGTACCGAACCTACCAATTACTCCGTTATACTTAACAACCAAAATTAATAAAGATCCAGTTGAATTACACTCAACTGATTTGTCACCGTGATTCCTGCGCCTACAAAAGCAAAAATGAAAGAAAAAACCAAGCAAAAAACCAAATCTACTGCCATTCGGTACCAAATACGTTACATCAGATTCGCCGTATCTTACAAGAAAATACGTTTCCTCGGTTAAGTGATTTTTTAAACACCTCTGAGATATCATCGCCAGAAGCGGCGCAATTTATGTCATTTTTTCTCTCCGCCGTTTCTTCGTGCAAATCTAAATCACCCCCCTCCCCTTCCTGCCCGTATCTATCCACAAGCGTTATCATTCCGCAAAATAAATATATGTAAACGCGAAAGTCGATTACAGCTATGTACACCTATTATATATCGAACGGCCTCGTCGCGCGCGCATAAATTCCTAAATATAATAAATACAGTCATTCTCGTAATGAATTGACTGATTGTCCCGTAATAAAGTACTCATTGATCCGAAGCAAAGCAGTGCCGGGCACAACAATCGAGCGCTGCGTCGAATCGCTTCATTGACACGCGGTCTCGGGATGCAAAAAAGGATTGGAGGGGAAAAGAGAGGAGAAAAAAAAAACGAAGGGAAAAAAAAAGCGCGCGCGTTTGACGATGAAGACCCACGCCCTCATTGTGTTTGCACCCAACTTGTTCTCATCTCGAGCGGTTCATTGTGCTGCGCATTTTTGCGTTTCTCTTAGCAGGCTCGCGTTTCCATAAGCGAATCTTTCTCCGCGGCGCGCAGCGTGGCGGATCGTGGCTCGGTAGGCGTGGATGAATCATCTCGCCGCGTGAGCTTTTTCCATCGCACGCAACCGATCTATCGAATCTATCATTATCTTTAAAATGAAAATTTTCGAGATAATGATAATCCAGCGCGATCCACGGCATAAATAAAATTTCGCGCAAAAATAACGGACGCGCGGCTCAATAATTACTCCACTAACAGGCGCGTTCTCTCGGACGCGTATTCGTGTGCAAACACATTTTTGCCGATTAATTATTCAGCCTCGTACGTGATCGAAGGCAGGCATTTCGTGAGCGAAACTTTTGCAAATGGGTGCGCGCGCGATTGCGCCGGCGGAGACGCGCGTTCGGTTTGGGGACTCTTCGACGTACGTTGCGACCGATTTGCAGTAATAACGCGAGCGAATCAATCATCGAATTAATTCGTTTCGATGATAGCGTTTGAAGGGACTTGTTCAAATTCATTTATTTACACCATAATTTGCGCTCTAAATTTGAATCAGTAAAAACGCACTGGTATACTTATAACTGTTTAATCGGTGAATATTAGCTGGTTTCCAGTGAGTTTTAGTGATTGAAATTTAGAGAGTGAATATCAGTTATTTATGTAGTTTCTTGCCAACAAAATAGGCAATAAACAGAATTGAATCAATGATACATTTTAATAATATATATAAAGAAAACAAAATTTAAATATGACTGAGAAAAAAAACGTAGTATAATTTACCAGATTATCTGTTAATATCGGAATGTATAATAAAATGTGTCAAATTTTCTTTTGCACATAGTAACAAATATTATATACCTTTTTATTTCTTATTACGAGTCTGGTAAAGAATACATGTATATAGGTAAAAATTAAAATGTATATATATATATGTTCATATACATAGAGGAAAATTATATTGAAAAAATCTCAATATAAATAGTAAAACTACGATACCATATTACATAGTAAAATAATCAGTACATATAATAATTAATTCCATTTATGTAGCATTTTTCATTATTATAATATACACTGAAAAAAATAATCTTACAAATTTTACCAAACTAGATAATAAACGTAGGTAAAATATGCAAAAATGTAAATATTATGATAAATTACGGTCAGAAAATTCTAAAAATATGTCAAATATTACCATACAAATAATAAAAACAATAATATCATCTAATGTTTATTTACACTTTTGCTCACTTTTCCTCCTTTTATTATCTAATTTGGTCAAATTTGTAATATTATTTTTTTCAATGTAGTTATTATTATCAGATTTGCAAGAGTATCCTAGTTTTACTATTTATATTGAGATTTTTTAAATATAATTTTTCTCCGTGTAAGTATAAGAAAATTAGACAGATTCTATTCTATATTCTGCCATTAACAGATAATCTGGTAAATTGTACTACGTTTTTTTACTCAATGAAGATCAGTAAAATCTCCAATAAAATAGTACCAAAATTCGTGTATCTTTAATAAATTACTTTGAAAAAAAAACATATATTATATCATAATATTTATTTCCTATCAAACCACTAATAAAATTATTCCACTTCATTTGCTCCTTTTGATTAAATCAAACTATACAATTATCAACAAAAAAATCACATCATTTAATATTCAAAAGCAAAAAAATTCGACATTCAAAATTAATTACAATTATGTGATATATATATATAGTGTTTATCCGTCGCGAAGTACACCCAACGTTCTCCTTCCCAATCAAAGTCGCATTTAAAAATCGAACACGGTATAACCGCCCTTAACGCAATTAACCGGATTACTTACGCGCGTTAATTTCAATTTTTCTCGTCTCGGATTCAATCCGTTAAAACGGCCTTTCTTCTCCGTTCGGTTGTTGTCAGTAAAAAATGATACCGATGACTCATTCCCGTGCATGGCGCAGCATTCTGAAAGGCAGGGCAATGCGAAAAGTCGAAATACAATAGCGGAGCGAGTATCGAAGCAACATCGGGTCATCGAGATGCGATAAGATACGCGCCGCGAGATGCATCCGATGAGGCCACTCTTCGCCACGCACCATATTAGAGCCATTGTGTTATCTGTCATACACTTGAAACACAAAAGGGATATCGAGAGGCGAGAACCAAAGGGACCGACTGAACCGATAGCTCATCTCTATCCGACGCGTCAATAGCCGTCGCGTGGGTGGCAACGGTCGCGCACCATTTTCTGCGCGAATCAATTCTCGGACCATTGTGCGGAACCGCCCGATGCTCGGCGGAAAGCCGAATTTGACCGTTTCTCTTGTTTTTTGTTACTTCGGAACGAACGAGCATCGCGACCCTTTCGCGCCCTTCTTTTCTATTAATTCGATCGTTATGCGCGTGTTGTTTAAATCATTACAATCGCACGGAAATTGCGACCGTTTTGTTTGTACCGAAATTGTGTGCAAAATACACCGTAATAATGTCATAATTAACGCGAAACGAGAGCGCGCCAAGGCGAGGGAATTAACGCGCGGGATAATGACATCTCAGTTACATAATGTATTCCGTTTGGGTGAAAATATGCGCGTTGCTTTTATAAAAGGCGTTTCGAGTCGACGTCACGCCAAAAACACACCGCTTTTAACCGTCGATGCATGTAATTTCAGCGAAATAATAATATGCGTTTTGACACAGCAACATTTGCATGAAAACAATACCATTCCGAGACTCGTAACTTTAACAAATATTTGCAGCAGCCAACGTAAGCCACCGTTCCGAGACGCACGGATTATTCGTATTATGTATGTATATATAAAATATTTATATAAAAAATAAGTTATTACAGTTATATAAAGATAGTTTATAGTTTTAGAATAGTCAAAATATTGATCTATAACGAGATGTCTGTTATTGTATTCTGTTTTAGACATACCGTGTTTATAAACACAACGGCTATTTTTCCTCAGAATTCGATTGTTTTTATTCAAACAAATTGATCATTTTAATTTTACAAAGTTTTGGTGTTGAATCAACACCGTATAATCAACGTGGTCATTTTGTGTTGGATTTATATAATTTTTCCCGTGCATATACATAATACAAAGAGTTCAATAAAATTGGTTTATTTCGTGTTAAAGCAACGTATTTAAGACGCCTTGCACTACTAAAACAAGTGTCTTAAATCGAGACATGTTCATGCAAAAGACATTATTGGTATCTAATAATAAGACACTTATACTGTCTTTTCGTTAAAAATGTCTTGAAATAAGACACTTTTGTAACGTCCGTTTTTACAGAGCAGTCAAGTTTGTGACATTCTCGGACGCGTTATTTTCCGTCTCGAAACGATCGCAATGTCAATAAAAATATAAACAAACAAGTGTTGATCTCGAATAAGAAACGGTTAAACAAAGAGATGTTTAATTCCACGTGAAATATACGTAGCCATAGACAATTTGCTCATTTATAGTGTGGTTTGACCTTACAAATCGCCGCATTATAATCTATCACCCATTCTTTTAAACAGGCAGACGCACACCCACACTCTTGTAAGTGCATCGAACGAGAAACCTCCTAGTATACCGTCACTTGTACCCAGTTATCTTATTTCGTACTTATACAACACAGTTAACTAGTTACGCCGACGTGGAAATTGCAATTATATATTTAATTTTGCTGCAGACAAATTTGTCATTGATGTGACGCAATCCTGATAAAACATCATCGGGCGTCTATGTTATTATTATTGTTGTTATTGTTTTATTTCTTCTCGTTCGATTGTTTGTTGTTGTTATTGTAAACAACATCTTTATTGTTTTTTCTTGTTGTTGATAGTTTCTGTTTGGTCAATTTTGTTGCTTTTTTCGTTGTTGTTGTTATTTATTAAATTTCTTGTTGTTGTAGTCGGTTTGGATCATTCTTATTATTGTCTTTGTTTTTGTTGGTGTCACTGCATTGTTTTGTTATTGTTTTGCTATTAATTTTGTCGAATTTAATACCATCGATGTTATTGTTCTTGTGTACATGTAACACAACTTTTCTAATGAATCTAATTTTATATATGTATTTTTCTTTGCCGTTTTGTAGGCCATTACTACAAATGGACTTTACATCTGACGCTTATCTGCTTTCAAAATTATACTCGTCACAGTAAAATATCCATTTTCGTGTACTAGTAGATTTGTATATACATGTCAGTGTGCATTCATTCAATTCAACAAAGCAACGCACAAGTTCTATCATCTTACAAGAATTACAACATTTTCCTGGGAAAATGTTTTTCATTCCTAATCTTCGCAACGTTCCCTTAACTTTGCACAAGAAAACATCTTTTATCTTACATTGTGTGATTTTTTCACAAACACTTTATCTGCCAATTTATTAACATAAAACAGCATTCAGATAAGCTATAGCAATTTTTAGATTATCTCTCTCTTGCTCTTTCTCTCTTTTGAAATAAAAAAATGATATCCACTCACGATAAAAAAATTATCAGTAAAGTTTAAAACTCTAATGGTCATTTAAATTTTCATTTTTGAAAAGTTATTATTACGAAAATATCAGTCAATTTAATTCAACAACTTTCGAGATTTAAAAAAAAACGGAATAAAAAAAACTGATTAATTATGATTTTATAGGATATCATCTCTAACCATCTTTCATTATTCATAATGACACTGTTAAAATGACTCGATTCAAGATCTTACATTTTGAACGCGTTAATAATAAAACGTGACAAATAATGAAAATTATGAAAATTCATTTTTTATTCCGAGCTAAAATTTCTTATTTGTATATTTTTAATTTCAAAAAAAGTATCAAAATCTTGAACCAGATTTAAATAAACAAATTCGTTTTTAAAAACGCGCGACGTTGTTTGATTTTAAACGTCAATGTACTTCATTTAACGAAACGATCATTTCGTTCTCCAATTCAAATTGCAATTTCCTTTGGTCGTTTCAAAAATTAAATTTCACTAATTACCATAACACATCTTAACCCATTTAACAAAAGATTGACATCGTACGAATTAATAATGAATGGTAAGAAATTAGAAAGATTTCGTATGAGATTTCCGCGTTCACTTTCACGCCAAAGTTATTCTTTCGTAATGTCGGTTACGAGATTAAATATAGGTTATTGTCAGTGGAGCAAACAATCAAGTTTGCTTCTAGATTCATTTTTGTTCGCCGATTATAACTTTTAATGTCACACGTGTGTGTTCAAATCTAATGCATTTCTCAGAATTTATATTTAGTCGCTTATAATAATAAACATTAAAGTTTAATTAATAAGATTAACTTTTAATAGTAATTAATTTTTAGAAACATTAATTTGTAATAAACTGATTTAACAAATTTGTTAACAAGGGTAAAATGATAAACTATCGTTCACTTTCTTAATATCTTCAATAATACAGCAAATTAAATGACAAAATTAATTGCTCGTTAAGTTATTAAAAGAAGCTCACAAAAAAGAAAAGCAATTTGACCGAGTGAATCAGAAACAAGCGAATGTACGCTACGCTTTAGTGATTCACCTGCAACAAAAATTGTCCATATATTTTATCAAGTTTTTTTTTGTTTTTTTCGTACAAAATTTCATTGCATTCGTCTTAATTTAATTATTTAAATATCGTACTTTATATTCACAAATTATTTCGGTTTTATCGCTTTTGAGTTTTGTTTCTTATCAATACGAGAATTGAATTGCATTTTAATTTAATTTTAAAACAAAGAATCATCAGAACTATGGTTGTTATATTAATTGTTAATTGCTGTTTCTGATAAAATCATCGAACATGTTACTCGACGCATTATGTTAACGACACTACACATTCGATCAATTGTTAAGCGTATTATAATTATTATAATAATTCAATTCATTATAAACTTCCAAATTAATTATTTAATTTTTTTTTCAAAATAATATAAAATTGACTAGATAAAATTGTTGATCTAGAAATTAAAACATCGATTAAACAAAACCACCGATTAGGCTGCAAACAAAAATCTAACGATATAACTAATGGGCTTGAATTTGATGAAATTTGCATATCGTTAATCGACTAATTATTTGAATAATTTTAACTAGAAACTTTAGGTTTCGTAATAATCAGTTGTCACTATCTTCATTGAAGTAACGAGATTATCTTTATTGTATTTAATTTACTAGTGCAGCGTTACTTATTGTGTACTTAATGAATGCATTAATTATGTGATTAATAATTAATTATGTGTAATTAATAGTTTCTATTATCATTATTGTACGTTATCGGTGATCACAGATACACTGCCCAAACAATTATTATAATGCCGAATATAAATAATTGTTACTTAATCATGCAATTTATATATCACTAACAACAATTATATAATTTCAAACAAATTATTTAAAGAAAATTAATTTTCGATTCGAAAATTACATATATTATCAACTAAACAATTTATACCTAATTTTGAGTACCGTTTATGGTACTTATATATAAATAATTATTTCCAATGCAAAACTTATATTGACGAACATAACAAATTGACTAGACGATTCAGTTGGTGTCATTAAATTTAATATCAAAAACTGACATTCGATAGTAACGTACTATGAAAGTTGAATTGAAAATTAATAATTGCGTTTATTTTAATTGTTTACTGCAGAAATAATATACTTTTTAATATAATTTTCTATAATTTTCAATCTACAAAGTTATATTTATCGATTCACATAAATATTCTTATTCTAAAACTGTTTCATCTTTTTTTTTCAAATTTACGTTACGCGATCTTCTACTTTAAATTTATTGTTAAATATTTTATATCTTAATGTTTAAACTATACAAAAATTAATTCCTTTAAATGTTTGTTTAGCGTAAAAGTGGATACTGTAAATTAAGTGCAATTTAAAATGCTGAAAAAAAGTATGAAAATAATGATACTAAAACTTCTTTTTTGATTTATAATATTAATTACCGAACTGTCAATTTTCTATCAAAAATGTTATTTATATATCAATGCATTAATTTTTTCTCAGACAGTTTTTGTATTATTATCTTACACGATTTAAAATAAATCATAATGGTTTATAATTGCGTATACTTAATTTTCTAAATCCAGTAGAGATACTTTTTAATTGTGCATATTCATTTTAATTTATTATACACTTAATTTTTAAAATCGATTAATCAGCCAATGAACTTTATTTAGAATACATATACCAATTTAACCTAGATTTATCCACCAAATTCATAAAATACACTTTGAAACTTTTCTATCTTAATCGTTGCAGTGATTAAGATACATAAATATTATGATTAATGTGAATACAATCAATTCTCAATTTTATATCGAAGTATCTATACAATTCATAATTAAATTATTTCTTTCTTATGAACTAAACTTTCTACTACTTCTTATTGCATTCAGAATTATATTCTGATCACTTGCAATTAAGTATTATATATATATATATATATATTTATATGATATTTTTATATTTAAAAGATTAACAATTAAATGTGTAATGAAATCAGATTATAGCACAAATAAACTATATTATAAGCTATAATTCTGAACTCAAATAATGAGCAAACTATTTAATTTTTAATATACTCCTCCTCGTACTAGTCTCATATATATATATATACTATATTCATAAAACTATATTTTCATCTACAGCGATAAAAAATAATCCATATTTTTACTCCTTTTATCCTGAATGAAAAGACACGTATACTCAAATAACGATGTTGATAATGAAATTTACAATAAATACTGAATAAACAATTATTCGACTGTTAGGACAGCAATTTTGCTAGATCTGATCAACATCCCTTTGTATTACTGTCAACATTTTCTATTTTAGCACTGATCTATGTTTTATATTTTAACACCTTTTATTTGATTATTACACAATTATCCTTGACATGACCATTTTGGTCATTTTGGTGAAACTAAGCATGTATTATTGTAACGACTTGCAAAATTTAAGTAATGGTTACAAAAATCTGCTAATGTATATAATAAACCATATTCACCATAACCAGAATAGTATTATCAAAGATTTTTTTCTCAGTGTACAACAAACTAATGTCAACGCTTGTGGTTACTATATTTTTCGGGCAATGGCTATCAGAAAATGTTCTCCGTGCACTGGCATAAACCCGGTTGCCATAATCTGGTAACTAGTACTGTGCCAGAATTAGGCCATTTGTCTAAATCCGGCATAGTCCCGCTGCGAGCGTCCATATGTCCGCCAAAAACTTTGACGCGCGATCGAAGCGCGACCAGGACGCAATGCCGAAGCCGCGGATTGCGTGCGCAAACGATTGTTCCGTGAACGGCGTTGGTTTCGCGCGCGATTTCAAAACGCGCCATCTAATAACAGATACGGCACTTCCGGCGCGTTTTTCATCGAGCGTCTGTGCATCGGCGATTAATCGCGAGAGCCGCGGCGCATTCCGCGCAGTCGGACGGCGCGCGGCCATCCACCACAGATCCTGCCGCGGCTCCCCGGTTCTCATAACGCGCCGCGTGACGCAAGCCCGCGCGCCGCCGCGGTTTCGGATCGGCCGTGACCCGCGCGCCGATAACGGCCAACAATAAACAATGCCGCGGTCCCATGCTCCACATACTCATCAACGTGCGCGACGCGCTCGGCGGGCCTCTGTTGCGGCGCGTGAATCGCGACGCGCGCCGACCGGCTTGCGTGCCGGCAAAAGCGGTGTCGCTAATTGCCGTGGCGTAACCGCGCCATTGTGCGCGGATCAATCGCCATGAGAAACGCCGGAGATTGCCCGAGTATCAGACGCAGCCGCCCCCGACTTTTCCTTTCCGTGCCACTAATTATTCCCGAGAACGGTCCTGCTGCCGGCAATCCGCGACGCGTCGCGGATTGAGCGAAAGGCTTGAATTTTGTGCGACGGAAAGGGATTTGGGCCTTAATATCCCACACGGACAAATATATATCTTGAAAATATAAATCGGTTTATACAACTTATTGCCGCTTTTTTTATAAACCAATTTATATATAGTTTATAAAAATTTTACATTTAAAATATAATTTCTACTAAAAAATATATTAGTTATATAAAATTTATAATATTAATATAAACATCATATATAATCCTGAAATATATATTTTATGTATATCAAATA
>JABFQC010004249.1:0-12905 GCA_022817085.1 Psilanteris sp. ZL-2020
AAACAAACGACTTGAGGTAGCTACTGTTAGCCTCAAGTACAAGCCTAGAATTTTCAAGCACGGCGTTGCAATTACATCGGATCAGGGTGGAATATTTCACTCGAACCTTCCTATGGTGGGAGATGCACCAGTCCTGGCTGGATTATTAACGGGCAATTTGCTACGTCTGCTACTGACTGTATTGTCTCTTTATCCTTACTTTGTCGGCGCATCCCTCGACTTTGTTCGTTTCTTCCTTTGTATAAATACTGGCTTGTTCGTAGTACAACGACTCGACGTTGTCTCAATTTTTGGCGTTAATACTTCCCTGAAGGAAATAAAGTTACGAATCTTTTAAGGATGTTTGAAGTTGAAAGATGGAGAAAGCGAGGTGAAATGAGAATGGAAGTGAAATATGTTCCGGTCAGATCGTTTATGTACCCCGTTAATCAAAAGGAACGACACAATTTTGTTTATATTTAAGATGCCAGAAACGGATTGCTATTAGTTACTGTCGGCTGTAATTGTTCATTAACTTTTCGCAATTAATCAAAATAATTGTTAAACTCCTTACTTCGATCAGACTGATATTTGTCTCGGCGTAATTAAATGCCGTTGAAACGATAATCTTTTACAATTCGGCACACTCGTATGTTTAAAAATTTCTTTAATATCAACTTGTGTGTAATATCAGCGATGAAAACTCGGGTATTAAATAACGACCAAAAAATATAGCTCCACGACAATGTTTCTTATTTGTTGGAATTGTCGGAACGTCTGGAGAGAAACTCGAGGCATTTGTACGAGGACATGCATTTACGAGATATTACTCGGTAATATCGGTCAGGGTGAGTTCACGTGTGCGTGCAGCAACTGTGGCGTGTGCCGTGAGCCAGTTAGACTGGGTATTTAGACGAGAATTTTACCCCAAAGTTGTATGTTACATCTGCTTTCCTCCTCCCTCTCTTTCAACCTGGCTTCCTCTCGAGTCTGCTCATACCGCCTCGTAATTTCTCTACGAGATTCCCCATCTCGCCGAGAGACTGGAATTTGAGATGGGTAAATTTAATAAGTGGACGCGGCCTCTTGCTCCAGGTTCCTCTTCTAATTCGTCTGGCGGCACGTCCCAGCAGAACACAATGCTGCTGCTTTTCGAGATAAACGAGACGTTTGATATAATAGCCGACCCAAGTTATTGTTGCGACAATGATTGACAGTTTATTCCTCCATGAAAATGATAATAATTGGCAAATTGCGTGCCGTTTACCTAATCCAACAATTCCAAAATTTCCAGTTTTGTCAGTGCTTCAAGAAAGTTTTATATAATGAAATATCAATCATCCGGACGAGTATTGTTTGTTGCATTATATATATATATATATATATATATATATATATATATATATATAGATATCGCTTGTAAATGAATAAAACAAAGATGTATAAAAATCAATACGCGACTGTTTTAATACAGTCATGTTATCGCAACGCTCTTTATTAAATAATATATATCCATATTATATATAATAGTTTGTATCTCGCCTGCTTGGTAATAATGGCAGACGTTCGGAGTTAAATGGGTACACCAAATGAAATATATATATAAGCGACTTACTGGCTCAAACAAAATATATTATTTATAAGTAAAGGCTAAAATATAAATTAGAGTCATAGATCGAAAACTACTAAAAAACAACAATAACAAAATTCATTCACCTAAACATAGAATGATTGCCTCGAAGGATTGAGTTGGCAATTTGGAATTGCGAGAGTAGAGAAAGTAAGTTGTAGAAACTCATTTCTCTGCGGCTTTAATTTACGATTAAGTCGCGCACTGTAGTCCTACCTGCGGAGAATTTATCGCGTTGTAGGGTCAAGCCAATTGTAATCTTAGCTTGAGGTCTTCTCCCAATTTCCGACTTTTATGAGAGCGCAACTTCACGTTTCACTTACACACGTCGTAGCCGAGAAACCAAAGGAAACTACAAAGCCTATGAGAAAAGTAGAAACAACATGGGAAAGAGGTTCGAGAAAGAAGAAAGACAACAAAGTACGCGTTTACCTGATCCAGATATACGGAACGTGTATTCCGGCAACGACCTTTGCTTCTACAAATCTTCGATCCAGGGAAAGGGAACCGAAAGATAAAGAATATTTAAAAGGACTTTTCTGTCGGAGAAACATTTTCATTTGATCCCTTTAATTAAATGCACCGCAGCGGTACTTACGAACTGTCTGATAAGCAGATATTTTATTTAAATACGTAGATTCATCTTTCAACTAAAGATATTGCAGAATCGAAACAAGATCAAATCTAAGGTAGATTGGTCGACTGTTTCGACGGATGTCACAAGAAAGACGACGTTTGGAAAGGTAAGCTGCCTTCCGAACCGTTCTACAAAGTAAACAAAATGGAGCCCGTTGTGGCTTATCCGACTTGAATGCAACAAGCTATTCCGAAAGTCTTCCTGCTCACTGCTCGTCCTACTTTTACATTGACTGTTTCTCCACGACTCTTATTTCCTACCGGTCGTCAAGTTTAGATAAAATGCACCGGCTATATCAAACTACCTGTATCAAACAAAGTAGATTATGCTCGAAAAGTGTTGCGTGGGACCACTACTTTCAACGATATACTACCCACGTGAAACTTGGTAGCAGCGACTACAGTTCTCAAGAGATTCGGCCTGTTAAAACTTTGCAACGCCTTGTTTGTTTAAAAATGACGCATGTGCATTCAAAAATGTAGTGTTTCGATTTGATTTAATTACAGATTCAAGCTTGGTTCAAGAACAATGGTGGACGATCATTGTTCATGAATGTTAATGAATACGAGCTTACATCATAAGGGAATTAACGGCATCTTCGTCGCACCCATTGTTTGTCCTCATTTCTCGGTCTAGCAACTGTAGACACAATCCTCTAACATAACCGAAACGTTCTCCGAAACTTTGAAATGTTCCCGAAACGTTCCTGAAATGGTCGAGGAGTCGTTCGAGTAACGCTTTGCGAATGCTCATCCAAATAGTATTCATATATTGAGGAAACATTATTTAGGTCAACATTAATACCCAAAATTAACGTAGATTCACACGTAGGGCATTTATTTATGGTTTGTTGTACTTGTGTTTATATTTATAATTGCTGCATTGTATAATTTCATATAGGCAAATATTTTCCTGTATTTATATATCATCAGCTATATATAATACAAGAAATGAATGTTCTTAATGCAAAATGATTGTGAATAATTTATTGGCAAAGTTAATAAGTTCCTAGAAAGTGCTTTTCATTAAAAAGCTTAAATTGGATTTGTGTTGATGAGAATATTATGTGTCATCAGATAAAATTGTCGAAATGCAGTTTATTTTTATTTCATATAATTCAATCAAATAATAAGGCAAATATTCCAGTTTATTAAGGATAAATGTTATTTCATTTTATCCTCCTTCATAGATTGGGATTTAAGATATTAGTTGACTTAACAATCTTCATTAAAAATATTCAGTTGTCAAGTTGAAATAATTAGTAAAGACAACAATTTTTTTTAATTTTTCAACTTAAATCAATTTACAAATAAGTAGTTTTGTCACACTTGTAAAAATAATTCGAAATACATTGTTTGGCAAGAATTGTGTGCACGTATCAGAAAAAATTTAGTAAAGTTTTTAGTAATACATTATTTAATGTCACTAATATTTATTACTGCACATTACATAAAATATGAAAAACAACAAACAAACAAAAAATACAGACACGCACACACAATCTCATACTTTAATAAATGCTTATGTATTTTTAAGATTAAGTAAAAGTTTCTTCAGTATTCTCAGTTTGAAAATTTGAATAATTACAATAAAAGCGAAGTAGTTCTGTTCATATTTGCACAGAGTATATGAAATCTACGTCTATACATTCTCGGTTATGTGATCAAAATTGAAACTTGCAGGTAACGAATCTAATTTCTGATATTCAAATTTACTTTAAATTATCCGAATAAAATTCCTCGTGTGTCATATTCTAGATATTTGAAACTTTTACATAAAAAGTTTAAATTCTTGAAAAATAACATACTAGTACCAATTAAATGTAACCAACGTTGGTAGTGAATAAAGCAAAGACTTGTAAAGAACTATTTAATTATTATTAATGTTTTAGACGAATTTCTATATATAATTTTAATTTATCGTTTATACTATTGTATACTTCGGGACATTGTATGTGTGTATTATTTTTTACACTGTATTATTGTCATGTATACTAATATCAATTTAATTTAATGATACTACATAATGTAACATACTTATACAATTTATTATATTATTGTTATTAAAAAAGTTATAACGCGGTCGAAAACAATCATAAGCATGTGTGCGAGTTTTTATATTTTCTATTTAGTTGTTTTACATATTGTGTCAATAAGTTTGAACGGCTATTATAATTCGTCGAGGAAAAAAAAATTAGTTTGAAACGTGACCTAATAGCAACAGAGCGAAACCAGCCATGTCACGTCCGTTTAAAAAAGATGTTAAAAGCATTTCTTCGCGAAAGGAAGCAGTTCCGGAGTGTGTTGCGAAAGTTTCACATTGTTTTCAAGCGGCGTATTACCGGGTCAAAAAAGTTTCGGAAAGATGTTTTTCATTTTGGTGGAGTTGTTTGGTTTGCTCGAATGCCTGTTGTAATACTAACCGCAATGGTTCAAAATACGTAACGGGTATCGCGATCTGCTTGATAAATCATACGATGGTTGAACAAAATGTACATATCGAATCTGTGATATTATGTTTAACGTTTGTGCCAACATTCGGTTGTTGTTTGTTTTAGATTTGTTGAATCGTCTGAAGTCCACGAAAAACTAACCGTAAACAAATGCGACGATTTCGAAAAATCTTCTAAGTAGACGAATTCATATGCTAGAGTCAAGACGACTGTGTCCCGCTGTGGCTTTTAGCGGTAGATTGAACTGGAAAATTGCTCACCGGATTCGAATTGGATCAAGAAAGTGATTGAAATTGTGATAATTGCTTGAATTGTTTGTGTCCAGGAAAGATATTTCCTAAGGTCACGTGTTTATATTTTCATAACCTATTTAATAATTAATAATTTGCTACATTATTGGCTAGCTATAGATGCGCTTCTATAATTTGACATTGATTATGAGTTAGCGTAAACGTGTTATAAGTCTATGAATAATTATTTAACGATTAATAAATATTTTACGCTGACTATATTTTATTGAACGGTGTCTCTAGTTATTATAATTACAATTACACCTTATTGTCTGAGTTTTAATAATAAATTATATTACAGCGCCTGTTTGACACGTCGTATAATTTTTGTTTATACAATTTTTCAATGATGATAATATTAAAGTAATAAGCGTGCGGATAACATGCATATATAATTTTATATATAAATAAACAAACGATGAAGTCACGATAAACAACCAGCAGGAAATTTGATATTACGTATAGTACATACTCCGATATACAGTTTAATATTATGTATACGATATTATAGTTATAATTAAGTGTATATGGTAAGTACGGAGCAAAATTGTGAACATATTTCATGTCAGATTAAACCAAGTTGGCATACGTGTAAATTAATTATAAAAAATTGTTTATAAAGTATAATAAAGCTTGTAACGGTTTGTCGACACATAAATGCAAAAGTTAGGTATATAGGGCTTTCATTTTTGCTCAGGCAGATTAATTAAAAACTTATCTGCGAATGCACCGTGTCTTTAAACATCGTAGTTCAGGAATCACTCGTGCAAATTTGTTTAACAAATTTTTAATTAACTTTAGTATCGAGTTATTAATATCTTCGTTTAATTTCATAATGTAATTTTATATTCATACCGAACTTTGGTAATTATTTTGAGAAGCTTGAAATTGTTATGATAGTTGAATAAATGTTTATTGCAAAATCCAATATTTATGTTCAAAACTGCACACTTTCCAATATTTTTTAATGATAGTTAAAACATAATTCTAAAACAAGTGTTTACCATTTAAGAGACATATAGATTAAAACAAAACACGCTTAAGTATTTTCAAATTTAGGACATGTTTTCAAACTAAATACTTCCTTTTACAATGTGAAGCCTTTATAAACATTAAGAAGCCATTACTGGTTAAGAACACAGAATGTTGAGTTTCGGCCAAAGTTCTAATTAAAAAGTTGCCTGTTCTGCGATTAAAAGTCGAATCTAATTTTAAGATATATAGTAAATCAAGGATTAGCACCAAGTTTGGAACACGCTCGGTCCTGGGTTAAAGAGCGCGATATCAATGATCGCGATGTGAATTCATTAATTCGCATGCAATGGCGCAATCAATAACTTTCGCAAATTTGAATATGATTTTAGACCGGCACATAAATTTTATTTCGCAATTTTATTACGTCTAGACAAATTAATCTTTCTAATCCATTTTCTTGTTGGATATTTTCCAGGCTTTCCACTATGCCGGGCTCGCGCTTGACAATGTTACATTTCAATTAGTCAATTAGATTTTCAATTTCGTACTCACGTAATCTGTTAGAATGCGCTTACCTGAAACAAAAATAACATAACTTTAATATTCGATAAATTCGATTGTGCGTTCAAAATAGAGTCACAATGGGTTCGTAATTGCTCTTTCGTTATCAACAAAGCGACGAATTCGTTTTTTGCAAAACGACGTTAGCGAAACTTGTATTGACTTTTTGTACGAACGATTCGGGCAATACTCGGAGCGCGTCGTACGATAATGCCGAATGGGATAAAAAGAAGGAAAGGGTTAGTAAGGTTACCAGCGTGAAATGAGCTGCTAGCTGCGACGTATGGTTTCGGTAGTCATTTAACTTAGAATTCTTGTTAAGCCAAACCAAACGATGTTTACTACTCATTTACATTTGTTTTTAACAAGTTTATTTATGCACCGCTCGGATTCGAACGAAAATTAATTTACCTGATAGCTTCAATTTGCATTGAGTTTTTCAATAAAAATATTATTTTAGATGTACTTTATGAATTTAATACAATTCTATCATTAAATTCTTAATTTAATGACCCGAGAATAATAGTTTTGAATACCATTTTGTAATATTAATAACTGAACAATGATTTATATTATCTAATATTGAATATTATATATTTATGTTCAATGGTAGTGCAGTTATGCGATTTTAATATTATTCATTAGTCGCATGATTTTATTATCAATAAAGCTAATAATTGTTAATGCACGTGAAATCCTTTTAAATGCACCATTTTCAAAGTAGTTTATTATTACGATTATTTACCGAAATCATACGCTGAGAAAAATCTGCGTAAATTTACTTATAAATTTTATACCATATATCTACGTTATATTAAACAATTAATAGTGTATAGCATATTTACATTATCATAGTGTGAATTTTACGAAAATACTTTAAAATTGTATCATATATTGCGTAATAAGTTAACAATATGTGTAATATTACACGTCTTCTATTGCCAGTATCACGTGATTAAAGTCTTCCAGCGTGATAACATACCGCAGTGTTAGGTTAGGTCTGACTTTCTTACGAATGCAAAAATTACTTTTTGAATGTAATCTCACACTACTAAAGGATGGGTTACTTGCTCCACCGATTGTCGGTGTAATTTTTCAAGTATTGTTTTCAATGTAATGCAAAATGTAAATAAAGCGTCGTATTTTATTTGTTTAGATAATTAATTTTCTCGAAGCGCATAAAATACACTTCGGCTCGCTTTAATGTCATCGATCATAATTTTAATTCGACTTAAATTTAGTTATTTTTCATAGCTGTTAAATATACAACTAAAATGAAATCCGAAAATTGCAATTACGGACGGCTTTGAGTTTACGTTACGCAACGCGGGGAGCGACACTGTTGCGTAAGTGATTTTCATTTTCTAATTAGGAATCCATATTGTAATAATAACTTTCTGCTCGGTTCAGACGAAGCTATTGTTCGAACCTGTAAAATTAGAATAACTGAATTTCCAATTCAAATTACAAAATAATCGGTTAAGTTTGGCCAATGAATTCGAGTATTTCCCTTCGATTAACCCCTTGTTGTTCATTGGACGACTTAGCTCGTCAAGTAGCTCATTCAAAATAATTCTGTTTTTTGCTTTTTTCCGTGTGCAATTGGATGAGGAATAACCGGGACTCTCTCGAAGTGAAAATATATAAGAGTTCATTTGGCCCTCGCTCGCAAATAAAGAAATACGCCACTCGACGGGAAACGGGTGGCCGCAAGGGTTATTAACTCGAGTCTTTCGGTTGACAGGCACACGAGCGCGGAGCATTAGAGATGTAAAACACACCCCCTTCGTTGGCTTCCTTGAGGCAAAAGGGAATTCCAAGTTGCGCGTTTCATTTTTTACTCTTCGCTTTTCTTACGCGCCGAATTCTGGACCAGTTAAGCAGACGTTGGTATGAATTTTCATATTCCGTTTACATTTGAATTAAGCGCGGAGAAAAAGCGCATTTTTTACTCGCGCATTTTGTCAGCGGGAATAAAGGCGCCACTCACTTCCATGGCCATTTCCGAGCGAAGGTTTTCGCCCCTCATAGTCAGTGAAACGCTTCTTTTTGCCGCTCGCGAATCCTAAAGATTTCAAATCAAATCCATCCGATCTCGCGAAACACCGCGCCGACATGACGTCGAATTTCTTGTTCACCTCTTTTTGCGCGCTTCGCGTCAATACTTTGCTCGACACATTCCCGGCGATCTTCACTTTTGCATTCTCAGTATCCGCTCGCATACCGTTTAGTCGATCATATGAATGACGGGCATTGTAATAATCGATGTTATTTTATTAAATTTCGCTTAAGTGATAAAACATTTCATATTCGGAATTTCGCGCAAAAGAATTTACTCGGCATTGAACGCGATTCAATGAAAGCTCGAGAAATTGCGCGAAACGACTCGAGGTGAGGGAACGTTTTATGACAGGTTCTTAGTCATTTGTAAATATATTCCTGACATTTTATGCTGTAACTCATGAAATGAACTAAATGCATCAAGTTTTATACCTGCAAATATGTGCTTTGTGATGTACGATATAAATAAAATGTTTATTGTTAAATGTAATTGAATTTCACAAAACGCGGCGTGATTTGTTAAGTTTTGTTTTGCTATTACTTCAATAAAGGATTGGTATTATGTTTGCGCCTGCTGCTTTTAAATTTTCGATTTTAAATTTATGATAATTTTCAATTATATCCGAGAGAAATCGTTATGCGTTTATGATATTTTTAAGAGCGCCTTTCACGATGTTGTTATGTCTTGTTAAAAAAATATAATTCGAGTTGTAAAGTCTTTCATTTTATTCGCGCACACACGCACATGTATGGTGAAACTACACAGATTACGGATTAGAGTAATGTGCAATATTAAATTCGTAATCGCACGCATTCGAAAATTTAAAATTTTAAAAATGCCAGATAAATGCATATATTAATATACCCAGGTTTTATAATATTAAAAACATTATTCATAAGAGTCATTAGAAACAGAATGCCGACGCATGCCCGTCGTTAAGTTGGAAAGAAAAGTATATTAAATTTTGCATGAATATGATGATCCATTTTCGAAACCCTATTCAAACAAGTTTGAATTGCATCGCGAGCAGTAATCTAGTATATAGTAAAATACTGTAATGCAGATAATGAGACTCGTGAACCCGTAACGTTATATCTAGTAGTTGACTCGAATCCAAGCAGCCTCTAATTTAATAATTGTATTTTAAGAAGCGGAAGAAGTTTAAATGAAGAAAATTCGTCAAATACAGAAAATCTATCACTGCCGAGTAGATTACGCATTCTCGAATTCATCAAAATTATACGCGATTGATTTCCCAACTCGCAGGATTAGTTTAACAAAGTGAAAAGCGAGTAACGTGGCAGGTGTTAAAGGATGCAGGACGGAAGAGCACACAAAACGAGATCACTCGCGCTAAAGCTCTGATAATGGATACTTTTCCGCTCGTCTACGACTGTAACTATACCTTACGTTGCAATACATAGCAGTTGAAACATCTCCTCAATACAGAGATATTTGCATTACCTGTCAACAAATAATGGACAAAACGCGGCTCGTTATTTTAACACGTCTGCTGGTATTGCTACTTTTTGTTTGATTTGCAGTAATACCGTAACATTATACGGCAAAGTGAAACAAGATTTCAGCTATGCGAGAATCAGTCTGTAAACTTTATTAATAATCTCAATTACAAACTTTAGTTACTAAAGTCATTGTTTATTTTGGTCATTTGTTGAATTTGTTACATAACAATTTCGAGCGAATAATTGTTCACGAGAACAATATTTTTAACTTTTTTAACATAAATGATTAATATCAATTTTAGTATTATTTACGTCATTTTTTTGTTTCTGTCAATACATAATGGCGAATGTAATTCTTTTTTTTGTATTGCAGATTCGGGTTCTTAAGTTAACTTTATGGAACAAAATCTTGAAAAAAATAGTTTATATAATGTTTATTTGTCACAATTTGTGTTTATTACAATTATTGATTTTATTTGTATTAAACTAATACGCATATATTTGTTTAAGCTAAAAATGATATCATTGACATTAAATAACTTGTTGCAAAATATATACTACTTTTTTACTGATGAAGCATTTTCAATATAATATTACATAAAGCATTATTATTTTTGCAGTCATTAGTTTCTTTTCTACTTTATCGTTAATTTAAAATTAATTAAGAAATATTATACAACATTCTTCTGAGCTGCAGATTCATTAATAATAAATTTATATATATTATTAAATAAATATTAAGTATTATACATATTAAATCAACATCATACTGTGGTGAATTGAACAGATTTCTATCATAACTTTAAATATTATTTTACAAATGCAGCATAACATTAATGAATGTACTAGTACTTGTTTAATATATAAAAAGTTCAATATATTTATAATGAATATACACATTAAACTATACGTGTTATTTACTTTTGTTAAACAATTATAATGTTAATTCTTTCACATTATATAATAAGAAATACATTTAAAGAAATCAAACCCAATAAAATAAAAATTATCGTTCGCTTAACACGCATTAAGTAATCCGAACATTCAAACATACTATATGCGATTTGAATTATTAATGACATATTCATTTCAAACATTTCAGTTAAGACATGAAATCATTTATTGCTGCAAATAATAAAACGCTATATCACATAAAATTCATTTTGTATTAATTAGTAAAAAATTGCACTTCAATTAAAATCATTTTTGACAGTGCTGACTTCTGGTACTAATTTCAAATCTAAAATTGTTATCAAGTCACTGTTGAGTGACGGTTTCAAACATCTAGATTATAGTTACGCGATTTATTTTTAAAAGCGATTTTCTTCTTTGAAATCATAATACTAACGTCAAAGAGCCTCAACTAAAGTACTATCATAGTCAAAGCAGACTAAATTACATTGATGGACAGTGACAAATACTCCAGCTTGTCTTTTCCTGCTCATTAAAGTTTATGCTCGTGCACATCATGGAATCAGATGTTTGTGTCATTGATGAAGGAGGTTGGAACTTGAGGGGATTAATAAGCGACTAATACGTATGTGTATATATATATATATATATATATATATATATATAATATACACTCAACTCGAAAACATCAATTAGACCCAATCATTATCCCCATACCGTCATTGCACTTTCACGAAGATCCGTATGTCTTTTCCACTTCTTATCCACTCGCAGCATTGTCCTCGCCGGTGATCAACTATATTTGAGGAGGCATTCTAAAATGGGCATTTATTCAAAGCGGGTTATATGCGATCGTGGAAATAGAGGGAATGCGATCGCAGCAGGGCTACATTTGCGCCAAGTAGGTCGCGAAAATGAGCTTAGTTAACTCGAAATGCAATTTCCCATTCCGGCGCGATTTCATCCGTTGTTTGACTGGGCGTTGGTGTCGGGTTCGGCCGGGTTTTTGTCGGCGCTCGCACAGTCGTCGTAAAAGAGTTAATACCGGTGAAAAAGGCTAGCTCGATATTTAGCGTCGGGGATGAAATCATTCGATCAAAATAAACCGTTTTGACGTCTCACGAACAATGCCAGCTTGTTGTTTAACAGACGTAAAAGTTTTTATTTGCAGATCATCGGCAGAAGATGAATGCTGATTTTCGACATTATTAAACGGAAGGGTATAATTTCGTTTTACGCGCACAAATTCATTACGCACCTTTGCGTTAGCTTTTCAGTTTGTTTTGTGTGTGTGTTTTTTTCCCTGCTATTTCGAATTTTTTCTGCCGAAGTGAAGTATTTCAGGCACGGAAATTAATACAGAGTATTGAATAAAGCTGATGTGTTCCGAAGTTTTATTGACTTTCAGTACCTTTTGCCATTACAAATTCACATCTGCATCGAAAATTGTTTACAAATTCATCATTAAATGCTCAAACATTTTACTAATGCAGTTAGGTGATAAATCGATGTTAAATTGGTTGGCATAGTGCAATGAAAACGATTGATGTATTTTGCGACTTTTTGTTGATTCAGATTTAATTTGTTTTCAAAAAATCGACGATAACTGAAGACAATTTATCATATAAATTAATTAAAGATAAATAAGCAAAACACGTTTTACGTAATTCAATGAAATTAATTTTATATAATAAAGCTTAAAAAATGATATTAAGTTTTAGAAAAAACAGAAAATTAATAAGAGTTTTTAAGGATATAATATAGTGAACAATTTAGAAACGTGTAACAATATAATAATAGAATATCTATTCTGTAATTAATTTATAATATAATTCACGACCAAATATGAGTTCATATTTTGAATATCAAATTTAATAAACTTTATAAATTAAGATTTTATTTCAAATTATTCATATTTATCCACGAGATTTGAATCCATAACAT
>JABFQC010004250.1:0-12903 GCA_022817085.1 Psilanteris sp. ZL-2020
CTGACAAAATTATTGACTAATTCAGTCATAGTCATTTATTTGTTTCAGTCACATTTTTGTCACTTTCACATAATATAATTTACGATTTGTATATTGACTGTTTCACACAATACCATTTTTTTCAGTGTAGTATTATGAAAATTACTATACTTTCTAGAAATTTGTTTTATAAAATATAGCTAATTTGTCTAGAAGATATTGTATTGAATAGAAGATGTACAATAATTTTAGAAATATTTGGTTCCAAATTCTTGAAATACCATAATGTATAGTTATTTTTAATTTACATGGAGAGAAAGAAACACCAATATTGATAATACGAGAATATTAAATTTTAATAAACTGAATGTTAATTGGTAGTATGCTGTCAGATTGTAAAATGTTTATAAACTGGTTTACGTATTTTTGACAAATAAGAACAATGTAAGCTTGATAATAATAAAATTTACTTTGATTAATTTGTCAATAAATCACATTATAGCACTTTTGAATAAATACGACAAATATATCTTTTTTTATCAATTTTTTGTTAACTTCCTTATAGGTTAGAATGTTAAAACTTGACACTCTGTTTTGATAAATTTTAACAAACAGTTGTACAACCTTTGGTGAATTGAATAAAAAAACGAGAATTTTACATTTTAGTAAATCAATTCTTCAATTATAATCAAAGATTCATACTATTTGATGAATAAACTACGAATTTTTGGCGAATTACAAATATAATACCAAATTAGTGAACTTTTTACTAAAAATTGATAAAGTTTTCTCTCAGTGTAATATTTTTTTCTCCGTGTATTGCCAAGTATTTAAAGTTTCATTCATTCATTTTCAATCGTTCATAACAATTTTTCAAAAATCATCACTCTAATAAAACGAAACCATCATACCCAACCCCCACTAACCCGTCAATCAATCAAATACCAAAATTATCTCTTTAATTGCGTCCGCATAATTATCTCTAACCAGAAAACCGACATCACACCCGCAAAAAAATTTTACAAAACCCACATTCTTATTGCCAAATCGCACCAGAACCAAAACCATCGTCGTTTCCGCAATCAACGTCACAACGTGCCTGCGATCGAAAGCACGAAAAGAACCGATACATACTTAATTAAATTTCTCCTTCGCATTTAAACGCGGCCGCTGATCGATCAGCTTTCTCGCTCGCAAAACGACACCCCGATGTTCATTTACAATCACAAATTAATCAGACGCATCACCCGACCCGTCGGGGTGCATTTTTTCGCGCGTCTCCCCCCGCGCCCCCGTTCAATTTCTGCGCGTCGAATTGGCGCGACCGCGAGTCCCCAAAAGCCGAGCCTAAATGAAATTTCGACCGCGCGCGCGTTAATCGCAAAAATGTGCGGCCAGGCTCGCGCTGGCTCGCGATTAGCCGCGCCGTATAATGGAAGCGAAATGCCCGGTGTTCTGGCCGCGGCGAAAAATAATAATTCGTCGTTGTCGTTGGCGCGAGTGAGCAAGCGCGTTACTTACCTACATCTGTTGCATCTTGTTTGCATGGGAGGGACTTGGCCTCTATACATGCACACGAGCCCACTCGATGATTGTAACGTGTCCGGGAAACTAAAGCGGAGACTAGGCACGGCTTTAGGAGCAGATCTAGGGGAAGGCACGCGAGGCGGCGGATGCAGCTTAGCAATTGAACGCATGCTCATGTCGGAGCTTCAGTGGAGCGCGCGACTTCGTGCCGAAAGCACTACCTGCCTACTCGCTTGGCCCTCGAGCTTCATTCGGCGCGACGCGAATGCGTGACTTTGGTTCGAGTCGCGGTCGCGTTTTTCGCCCGGAAAAGCGAGCCCAGTCGCGGCCAGGCCCCGGACGGTCGGGGGATCTGCTCGGACCCGGGGGATCCGACCGGGTTCAAAAGTTGGCGCGCGAGTGGTGCATTGGTGCGCGACAACAAGTGAGTGCTGGTGCTTAGTGTGCCGAGTTCTAGTGATGATGATGATGATGGTGATTGTTATGATGATGATGATGATCAGCCAGTGATTGTGACGGCCGGGTCGGGTCCGCTGAGGACCTGCTGGGGACCTGCTCGGTGCCAGGTGCGGCGGTCCAACCGATGACGAGAAGACGCCAATCAATTCCGGTAATAACAACCGCGGGAGTTGCCAGTCGACGGGGGGGGATCGGTTCGCGCGCCGGGGATCGGCTCGGGGATCTGGCTGCAACCGACGACCGAAATGGTTCGGCTGGTCGCGATGACGAGTCGGGGGTGATGGGGTAGTGCTCGGGGACGGGGTTTTGCAAATTTGGCGCTTTTTCGAGGATCGGTCGCAGATCGGCGGGGCGGGGGTTGTGGATTGAGGCGACCTTTGGAGCAACCGCTGTTGAATGTTACCGAACGCGGAGCCTGGACTGGACGCGACTCGGACGACGAGTTCTCGTCGGTGGTAGGAGAGCGGGCCGAAGATTCATTGCAAGTCTGCGATTAATTTCGCATGCCGGAAAGGCGACGAGGTGCTCCCAGACAGCGCTCGATGACTTGATCATGCAGCGGCGAGGCGCGAGGATCAAGCGCGCGATCTGTCAACGGAGAATGCGTAGGAAACGCGCCGAGGATTAGCGTCCGCGAATTCGGGTTGCAGCGATCCCGATGAGATACTCGGGGGGGAAAGGTTTTTGTTGTGTGACTGCGACATTGGTCGGAGTTTTGGTGAAATGCGTTTGGGTGCTTTGACTCGTTCGGGTTGCACCGGGCAGCCGTAGATGATATTTGCCGTTGTTCGAGTCACGGAGGCTTTTGTCCGTGGCACTGGTGGGGTGAATTGAGCGACCGTAGTCGATACGCAAAAATGTGGGCTTTTGGAGATAGATCGTGAGACAGACCTGAGAACAGGACGATAACAGGTGAGACGCCGAGGATCGACGTATTTTTTGTTTTGCTTTTTTTCCCCCTGTTTTTCGTTCACGTAGGTTCTCAGTTGGGGTCGAGTTGGGTTCGGGTTGGAGGCGGTGGTATTGTTGAGGATACCGGTTTCAATCTGAAGGATTGTTTGAGGGTTAGATATGAAATTTGGGGTTCGAATATTGTTGCTGAATATAATGTTCTAAATGGTGTATAGTAATGGAATCATCCGTTTTGACGTGAAGCTGTTTTCGGTTACGAAACGTGATTGTGATATCGAAACAGTCAGACACTGACGTTTCGGTGTAGATTTTGTTCGTTAAGATGACTCGTGTGCGTGAAAATTAACCTCTGCCCATGGAAACGTAAAAATTTTGGTGCAACAATAACAAAAGAGAATTATAAACATGCAATGTAAACAAGGTTAGGTTAGGAACAATCTGGTTTTGTTTTGTTTACTTTGTATGTTTACATCTGTGACCTTTTTTTACATGTGTACTTACTGTATTTTGATGATTTGTTTTCCTTAAGAACAAGACTATAGAGTGCAGAAACGAATTTCGAGAATCAAATTTGGAACGAAAATGGCGTACTTAAATGATCATTTGTGATTTAATGGGTAGAAGGTTTTTGATAACTCAAGGAACATATCGCGTTGCATTATTTATAAGTACGAATTTTTATAGTAATCATAAAACAAACGATCGGGTGTAAGTAGTTTGTAGCTTAGTGACCATAAAAGCAAAACGATCTTCCGTAATTTAATTATACGATTAAATAATTATAGTGAGATGAACCAACATTTTTCGACTTAGAATATAATTGGTGAACATTTATGAAATAAGAAAAGGAGAGGTTTCGTAAATTTTTAGATTTTGACGATTTTTTAATTTTACTAAGTTAAATTTCAAATTTAACTGAGTTGTCAATTAAATTGGCGACAATTGAAAAATTTAAATTACACTTGAATTGACAATTTCAGCAATTTTACAGCATTTTTCAGTTATATCGTGTATTTCACACTGAGAAAAATTTACTGTTGGATTAACAGACTAGACTGTTCTGCCAACAGTCTTGTACTGTACAAATGTACAGTTCTGGACTGTACAGTCGACACTGTTATAATTCTGACATTTTAAGGTTATGAATTAATTTTCATATGTGTTATTTTATTTTACTTATTAATATTATTCATAAAAAACGAAAAATTAATCATTTGGCATGTTGTAGCACTAGTCCAGACTTATTTTGTTTTATTTTTAAAGACCTAGTACTTTTTTTCAAACATCTATTTTTTTACAGTCCAAACTGTACAGTGCGGACTGTTAAAGCAACAGTACATTTTTCTCAGTGCAGTTATGAAAAAATTACTCTTCGGTAGTAATATAACTAAATTATTTTCTCTTCAAAAGTTATATTTTTGACTCGAAACGTGAATAAATGCACCAAAATAATACATTTTTATTATAAAAAATTATATTATGTAAAAATAACAAACTACGGTTAGTATACGTAAGGGACATTTTTGAGTTTCAAAACAGTAACATCGCATAATAAAGCTTGAAATTAAATTTGCTCGGTATAAAAACTGAATGGTTAAGATCGTTAGTCTTTTCTATAGCTTGGTTTCAGTTGCATTATTCCAGTAAGGGCTCATATTATTTTACGAATGTATAAGTGCAAAAATGTTAACAAACGCTTTTTAATATTTAATAACCCAACGCATGCAAACGTACGACCAAGTGCGACCGACTTGTATATATATGTATATATATATATAATATATATATTTTGCGCACATAGTCCATATTAACCGCATGATTAAATTTGTACTCGTCGAATGAAAAGAACTCTTCTTTTAATTCGTTTTGCGATGTAATTAAACAAACAATCGTGTCATAATAAGACGGCATTTTTCTTTAATTAACGCGACTCATTTTCATTTCGTCGACTCCTCTTGTTCGGCCCGTTTTTCCCTTTGCTCTTTGCAAATTGAATCGCGTTGCATTCGATCACAAATTATCAATTATTTATCAAACAAGACAACAATTTGATCAGCACGCACATCAAATTCCATTTGCCGTCCGCAAAAAGTCGTAAATGGTTTTTCAGTATTTCTCGATTTTCGATTCTCAAAGCAACATGTTTGCAGGAGTTGCACAAAAGGGCTGATCACTCGAAGGAAATTAACAAGGAAAAAAGGTACACTTTTGTGCATTGTTCCGTGTTTATAATACTGCGCAAAAACCAGACGATGTTTTTTAATGAATTTCATTATTTCATCATTTCCTGATTGGTCGTTCATCGAAAACCATAAATCGAATTTGAAAAGGATCTACAAAATATTGTTTACAAATCAGAAACTAATTTTTCAAAACGAAAAAACGTTGACTTTTCATTCGCGTAATTTGGAAACGTACATTTTTAAAATATAAGGACATTTTTGTTCTTGAAATTTTGCTCGTTTAGCGTATTTGACGCGGAAGATTTAACGATTGCGATAATAAGTAAAAATACACCGCGATATGTATACTTCTCATACGAAAGCATAAGAAAGTTTATTGGATGGTATAAAATTGCATGTATAATATGTGTATAAAAGTTAGTTGTAAAATGTTATTTATTTGTGTAAAAGACGTTCCATATAAATCAATAGATAATTACATTTTCTCGAAGTTTCCCTTCACCTTTCGCCCAAATAACATACATCTTCTGCGAGCGCGCGTATACGGAAAGCATATGAAGATGTCAAATAATTAATATTAATCGCCCCGTGATCAATTTTTTTTCATCCGCTATCATCTCGCGATGTTTTATTCTTGAAAAGATTACGGGCGCATTAAAAGACGAGGCAAAAATGAGGAAAAAACTTGACCCCGATATCTCGGCGTAAATATGCCAAAAATCAATAATCTGAAAATGAATAGTTACTCATTTTTTTCCCTTTTTTTTCCTCGAGTGTCAAGTCGCTAATGATAATTTACAAAAGTCACCTTGATTAGCGCGTTAATGACATTAACTTTGAAGTTCAAAACTCGAAGGTCGGGCTTTTTTTTATCTCGTCGATGATAATCGAAATTAAAATTTCACGGGGGAAGGGGTTAACCGAAATTCGAATTATAAATTGATGTTCAAACTGGGTCAATTTTTGTACTCATAATGAGGAATCTTGTAGATACCAACAACACAATTTCTAAATAAATATCTCTTGACCTTTTGTTGCATAAGTGCGGAATTATTAATATCACTTCTGTTCTTAGTTTGTAGTGAAAATTGATTTTTGGCTCGCGACACTATTTTGTTGCGCAGTCATCGGCAATAGTTTTCTTTTTCGGAAAAGTCCGGAGTCTGTCGATTCGGTGCTGGAAAATTTTCGGATGAAAAGTTGACGATTTACGGTATCAGTTGACCAAATATTAATCATTTAGCAAATGTAGCGGGATATAATAGTTATTTATATATAAAGTATTCTGGTATTAACTAAATGTATTGTTGATAATGCGAGTATATTTAAATTTTTGTTTAAATTGACATATTCGAGTTATGATTAATTCTTACTGAAGACGGGGTACTGTTGTGTGACTTGAAGTCAGTCGCGGTCGGTTACATATTCGGAATGAGTGTTGCCAACGTGACAACGTAAAACTTCAAATAACAATAATTAATAAGTAATTAATATTATTCTTAATTTATAGTAATTATTAATACTTAATCACTTATTAATAACTTATTAATACTAGTATTAATTATGACAAACAAATTAAACGAAATATTCAGTTGCATATTGTGAAAATTAATTTGTATATATTATCATTGCATATATAAACTGATCTGTGTTATTTGAAGTTTGTTACGTTAATATTATTTACAGTTGCACACCTTCTGATAATAGTTTATTTCAAGTTAATTGTAATTAGTATATGCACATTGTATGTATTTAATAGTAATTTATTAATTAAGTTAACACCGATAATCAAGTGATAAGATTGATTACTAAAACATGTTTAGCATTATTTAATATAGTACGTATATTCGCCAAATTTTTATTAAACACGCCAAAAAAAGCGCCAAAAAGTATATTGTAGAATTGACACTGTTTGAAATATTTTATTGCATTTTTTTGAAATCTTAATGAAACGTGGAGAATAAATTTAAATTTTTAATTTCATTATGTTACACGAAATTTGTAACGTAATTGTGTAATGCTTGTGCTCAAACGTATATTATAACAGTTTGTAAACTTTCACATAATACTTTATTCATTCATTGAGGTTATATATATATATATATATGTATTATATTATATCTTGTAAGTTATATTGTCAATATCTAGTTCTTCTATAAAAAATTTTGTATTCAAATAAAACTTGGCGAATCTCAGTTTAAGATTTTCTTGAATTCGCTATAAAACTATAAAGTCATGAAATTGTTGCCTCCAGATGTCGCAATTTTGGTTAAATATCAGACTGAATTCTATTTCGGCGAAAAAATTTGCGTCGGAATTGGTCCATTCTGCGAGCGAACGTCAAATATTATTAGCCTTTTTTATAATTATTTTATATCATAAGATTTAACGATCTTAAATTTAACGAGCGATTTAACGTAGAATAGACTTTAGGAGCCGACTTATAGTTATCATTCTGAAATTAACTTTCATATAAAGAACTGTAACACGAGATTAAATCTGATAGCCTATTTTCGAATATCAAATTCATCTCAATCTGACGTTAAGAGTGCAAATTCGGTCGTTTGATTTTATACGCCGCAACGTTATACGACGTAAATTTGTAAACATTACGATTATTTCCGTTTTACTAGGTCTTTGAATTTTGTTTCTAACAGTCGTTTAAAAATACAACGAAGGTACATTTTTGCTGCAACGTTTTCAAATCGTAAATATAAAATTCTTGTAAATTATTGACTTGAAATCCAAAAAAAAAGTTTTTACACTTTGCATAAATTACAATTAAGATTAGTAAGAAAAATTACATTTAAAATGATTTCTTTCTTTGCGGTCAATCGTGAGTTTTGTTATTATTTTTGTTTTGGGTCATCAGAAAATGACGTTGCTAACTTCTTCTCTCAATATATATACAATAACATTTAGCAAATACCATTTATTAGGATTTTTTGATGACCAACGCATTCGTCAAAAAGTATTGCAAAAACGCTGCCATTTTGAGATATTAATTATGATTTGTGTTAGTTTTATTTCTGTTTTATAGTCGACGTATTGTGATTTCGTTATTTACTTTTATGCCTCAATTAGCACAGGCCGTTTGATTATGTAACATTTCAAAAGTATAAAAAACCAAAAACAAAAAAAAAAACAAAAATTCGACGTAGGTTAAAAAAGTCCGGAATGCTAATGTTGTATTAAACTATGTAAATTTAATTACAGAACCCATTGTAACTTTTAAACGATACTTTTCGACGTCTTTAATTTGCACCGTATTTTTTACGCTTCGAGTTTTACTTAGTTCAACGTAATACAGCGCGGTAAAAATTGTTATTACATATTCTTACAATGCTCATAGGCTTTCATTACGCCATTTGCATAAGCAGACAAACGAGCGAAATCTTATTCATAACATACAATGTTAAGTTTTACGCAACTTACATAGTAATTACAATTTAAATGAACAAAAAAATGGAAATTAAATATATCAGCACGCGATCAAAATAATGCTATGATGCGGGGTCATTTTTGTTTTGTTTATTTTACGAATTGACTCTCCGCGTGACCTTGAGAAGAACAATATTTTTGTACGCCATAAGTAATATTTTGAAGTAGGTTGAGTTTTGAGCATGCGAACATTAAATCAGATTTAATTTTTATTCATTTTGTTCCGTCTTAAGTCTTGCGGGCGGACTTTAATGACTTAATTCTTAAAGGAAAGAAAAGTTGGACCGCGATTTTGGTGGCGCAACAAAAGCAACTTTAAACAGAATTAGAGTAGTGCAGTTGAAAAATTGTCTAAGAATAATAAGAGCCTGTACAAGAAATGCAATTTTCACTCGTCCACGCAGCTCATGGATGAAGTTCATAATTTATATCACACTGCTGTATAGTTATTGATCAATTTTGTAATATGCATTTCAATTTTTAACACCGTGCTTTTTGCAATATAGGTTATGTACGCGAACTATAACTATAATCACGGTTAGTACTCTATGACATACATTTATTTAGAATTACTATTTCGAGGACTAATTCCTTTTGATATCCAGTTCCGCAATAATAATTAATGTATTTTAAATTGAATTGAATTTGTCCGCACATATTTGAATTGTCTTTTAATGAACTTAATATATTAAAACATTAACAAAAGAAAAAGCGGGAAACTGCAAATGTATAATATAAAGCAAACATACTTTGACCTTTCTATCATAATATTTTGTTCCACGTGACCTTTCTTATTTTGAATAGTGTTTTTATTATTGTTATTGTATGCTTTATGGAATTTAAACCGCTGCGAATTTCGAATTTGACCGCAGATACTTAAGTTTGCTCTTTAAGTAATAATTTAAATGATTGCATAAAAATGCATAATGTTAATTTTAATTGCAACATAACCTGAGATTCTGGCAGCACATTCAATGCGCCGCGCAAGTTTGGTCGACAAAAAAGTAATTTCCCATTTCCAGCGTTACGCGAGCGAGGCATTTATGACAAAATGGGTACAAAGTTTTCATTGTTACTTGCCACTCGTTCTGCTGAAAAACACTCCAGGCAACTTAACACAATTACGTTTTGCGAAATAATAAAAGCAATAAAACTAACAGCGCACGGCCAGGCCCTGATTACTCAAATCTGTAGTCAGTTTTGACAATTTTTGTCGCAATTTTTGCATCAATGAAGAAGACATCCTTTAATTCAACAGGATGTCATTTTTGTGAGTCGAAATTTTTTTATGAATTCCTTAGGTATTATTTTTATAACGAACAATTTTAATTGATCGGTTTTTACTTGTTTCTTTTGCGAGCTCAAAATTACCATGTTCAATCAAATAATAATAATGAGGAAAAAACAATAACAATTAATGATAATACAAAAACAAAACAAAGTAAACAAATACAATAATAAAAGTGAAAAAAAAAACAGGAGTAATATAAATAATAAGAAATCAAAATAATAACAAAACAATGAAATTAACAAAATAAATAATTAGATCTAAAAGAAATCAAAAACACTCTTTATAAACAAAAACAAGGAAGTAAAGCCCGAATAAAATAGCATTTCGAGCCTTCTGATTTATCGATTATGATTATGTGAATGACAACAATCATTTACAAAATATGCTTGTCAATTTTTTGCGTTGTAAAACTGTGGAGTTTGAATCAGGGTAGGGATGAAGAGGGTTGATCAGTCCGTGTTTTATTTAATTTTTTAGCGACAAAAAATATTCCACGCGCAGCGCGGTTTGTATAAAAACCAATAAAAATCTTGAATGCAATAAGGGTCTTTTTCGTGCGTTTTTTTATTCTTTTTCTTCACAAATTCGTGAGACGAATATCCTACGATGTAACTTCTGCGACCTCTTCAAAGTATTCATCGCTGTTCTACAATTTTGCAAACCTGAGTGATGTGATTAGTCTGATCACGTCTCATGTATAAGACCATGTTAGGAACGGGTATTCATCAACATTGTGAATAGACGCAGTTTTGGATGTAATATCCAAAATGCTTTCGGGATACGTCGTTAATTCGAATCATTGCATTACCTGGTATTTGCTCTGGTATTGAATATTAATGCGATTTAATTTGGTTATAATGATTAAATTTGTTATTATGATTTTAGTTTGAGCGACACTTGGAATTTGTCATTATTTGTAGTTTACATGATAATTGCATATGTTAATAACTAACTGTGTCGTCAACAAATACTTGATGATATAGAAACTTGAGGCACTGTGATTTTACTAGATTTGGTGTACTTTACATTATATTTGTTAATTACAGTAATTGTTATTTAACATTAATACTAACTGTTTTCTCATTTTGGGAAACTTTTATTTATTAATAGAAAAAAATATATTTGCAATGAATTATTCACATAATTACAGAAGTCGTTTTTGAGGTTGAAGAAATGTCATCTTCTTATATGAACGTTTAAATTTGTTATACACAATAATTACCTATTATCAGAGAATAAAATAAGATATTTGCGATGTATAGACAAACAAATTTATAATACATTAAAAAAAACCCTAAAATAGAATAGTAGGAAGAGATATAGAGAACCCCCGTAATAACGAGTTGGGAAGTAACCAAAGCAGATGAATTTCTGAATTTTAACTTGAACATTCGGAATATATTGTTTTCTTGTTGTATATGCTATAAATTATTATTCCAGTTGTCTTAGTTCTATAAACACATTTAACCAATGTCATTAGAATTTAAATTAAGCAACATTTTTGCGACTAAATTTGAATACTTTTTTTTGAATCTATAATATTCTTAAACAAACTAAAAATTATAAACAAACATAGATGAATTTTCGATAAACTGAATTTCTTTTAAACATATGATTTCGTTATTCATTTAATATTTATATTTCAGTATCCTGTACAATTGTGATTTCTGGATTTCATTTATACTGATGGTAGCATTAGTATTTTGTCTCATGAAATAACAAGGGCGCAAAAAGCATTACAACGTTAGCATTTGGTTCGTTAAGAACATTCTAATTTTCATTGTTTACATTGATGAAGAGGAAGGTCATTAATACACAATAAAAACAACAATTTAACTTATGATTATTGTTTTGATAACATTTGACAGAAGCGAGACAATGAGAATGGTGAAAGTAAACAAAACATAAATGATCCACTCATCATAATATAGTTTGTTTTTTGTTTGTTTACGTTTCGTGTCCTTCTATGTTTCGTACCAAAACATTGCAATGACTAGTCAATGTATTGTTTTTTGTCTAATGATGTATATAACATTTATATTTAAATTTTAAATTGATTTGAATGGCCAGTACAGAGTATTATAAAGACATTTTTATAAAATTTATGCTTCTTTTATGATACTCTTGGTCTGTTAAATCTTTAATGAGACATCTAAAGAAACAATTTCATATTTTTTATCGCTTTCTATCGTGCGGGTTTCGTAGTAATATGAATACATAATATAAAGAATGATAATTATATTATTAAATTGTTACTGCTCTTTTTTAAGCAAATTAGCAATTTTTTTCTTATTTAATAAGGATACTCTATATTTGAATTATGATATCGATATAAATACAATTTTTTGATATGATTCATTTCAGTCTATATTTTATAACTGTTCTATTTGTAATATATAATTACAAATGAAATATGATTGTGTCTATGGTATCGCCTCTATTCAGTTCTTAGTGATGGCGTCATCAAAGTGGGAAGAAGTATAGAAATATTAGTGAGGGGATAGAGAAAAATGGGTGAAGCGATACTTACTTTATTATTCCTTTCAGGGGGATTATCATTTTCTGAAAAAAAGTTTATCGTTTATCGCGAAGTTTATTCTAAACGATGAATAGAATTCAATTTTTAAATACATATATGTATGTATATACATGCAATTTCGGGGATTCTAGTTTGGGGTTGGCATATGGTAATTAAGACTATATTTCGGGTGGAACACGTGGGTATTTGTATTGACCTTGACCTTAAATTGATTTATTTACATAAATCAAGGCCCCGGTAAAGAATTTTATTGATGTGTCATTCTAATTATTTGATACAATTATAAATGCATAATGCGATCGATGAAAATATTTTCTGGATTCAATTTTAAAGTTTCAAATTTGAGGTTCAATTTATAAATAAATATGGGGGGGGGGGGAGCGTTAATCAATCGTTGACATTTATATAAAAATACATTTATATGATATACGAATATATGAATATATTTGAAATTTTATACATACATTATGTATAATAAATAAATATTATTCGTAATAAATTTTAAGTATTTATATAAATATAATTTTTTTATAATTTACGTAATCTAAGAGTTTAAGACGAACTTTATATAC
>JABFQC010004251.1:0-12903 GCA_022817085.1 Psilanteris sp. ZL-2020
ATATCGAACAGTACATATCACGAATCAAACATTTAATTCATATATATTATGATATAATTTTTATCGCATTCAAATTATATTACCTATTGAATGATTTTATTACAATAAATAATTATTATTTATATTTTTACTGTATATTCAGCAATGTGTATAAATGAATATAGTTAAATTAATTAAATCAGATGTTCTATATGAAATAACATTTTATACGATCTTGTGTCATAATTATGCAAATCAAACTATAAAATGTTTGTGAAAATAAACAAACTTGACTTATGTACAGTGTATATTTGTTTCTTTAATAAAAGAAATATTTCTAAAAATATTGCTTTTTTCAATTTATTTTTTCACTAGATAGTTGTAAAAATATCAAAAAATAAACTGAACACAATTCTTTTAAAATTTGCCATTAAACACTTTTATTCATCTATTTAAAATAAGTACATATTTTAAAATGACAGATATTAAAATATTTTAAAAATGATTTGCTAAAAATTAGATCCACATATGCAGTCACGTAAAGTAGTATGCCTTAATTTGTCTAGTATTGCTTCATTACTTATATATTGGGGACAGTTTTCATTTGCTATTATCAACAAAGCTTTTCTGATATTTATACATGTTTTAATTGCTTTCTCACATTCACAAAATCTGCAGTATAAAGTAGTCAATTCTACCAGAGCATGTACTCTTTCTTGTGTAAAATCTCCACGAATTTTACTATATTAAAAATAAATAATATAAATATATTAAATAGTTTACAACAATAGTTATTATTGTTTAGTATTATTTAAATATATATTATCTTACTCAAAATTTTGAGAGAGATTCTCATAATATTTAATAAGTTCAGTTCTGTAATCCTTTCCAATTATATAAGTATCCAAAATACCCATCAAACGTGTTCTTATTGCATTCCATGGATGGATAAATTCACTGATATCATCATATAAAGCTTTAGCTTCTTTCTCAGTTAATTTTTTAGCTGTTATCAAAAAGGTAACAAAATTATTTTATAAACAAATCTTAATCATTATTTCACGTATAATACTAATGTTCTTTGTAGATAATAATACTTGGATATACTTATTAAATGTATTTTATATATATTTGATATGTAAATTAAAATTATAATTAAAGTCTTTTTATATTGCATTGATATATACCATAATTAAAACTTATTTACAAAATATATTAATATAAATATTTAAAATTCATGTGTATAACATTAAATTTAGTGGTAGAGAAAAAAATATAATTTTTTTATTATATTTAGTATATATATTACTTTTAAATCTTGTTTGAACTATAAATTTACCTGGTGAAAAACTAGTTATTGGCCAATATTCGAATGTTCTGAATCTAATTGCATAATAACGTTTCAAAAATTCATTACTTAATTCTTTATTACATTTTGGACATTTTGATTCTTGGATTATAAAAGGAGTTTTACATTTAGGATCTTCGCATGCTACAAACTCCATATACACATGATTGCACATATAACAAGCACAATCCGTAGCTTCTTTTAGTCTAAAACCATTGAAAGATTTATTAAAATCATATATTCCTGTATTTCCTATATGTACCTAAAAAATTAAACAGGTAGTAAAGAATTGGTGCCCAGAATAACAATTGAAACATAAATTTCAATATATTATATATATATTAAATTCAACTATTATTTGCTTCTTTAACAAATAAATTTAAAATAATTAAGTATTCAGATTAAAATCTCTCAAGTAATCATAACATAAAGTTTTTGCAACAGGAAAAGCTCTTTTTGTTATGATTTCTTGTGACCTTTTAACCACGGTACAATGAATTTAAATATATTAAAATATTTAAGAATAATATTTTAATTTCATTTTATAGTTTACTTATCGATTTTTAATTAAATATTTTTTAATTGTAATAAAATTCTGATAATTGCGTTATTGAATAATTTAAAAAATCATAAGTTTAATATTAAATAAAAATCATGATTCATGTATACTTGGGTTAATGACATCAGATTTGGTATCTCTTTCGTTATTACAATGGTCATTCTTAGTCCTTCAAACTTTGCAAAACTATTGGATATACAATTGTAAGACATAACACTTGGCGCCAAGTATAAACCATATCCTAAAATATATCCACCTAAACTTTCATTTATTTTGATGGTGCTATATCGCATAGTATAATAATATCTTTTTAAATTTTCAGTGGTCCAATTTTTAATAAGTGTAGTATTTACCGCAAAATAATCTTTAAATTCTTCACAATCTAGTGCGTATTCTTTTTCCAATTTTTTATTTTCGTTTAGTTTATCTACATCTAAAACAATGTTCAAATTGCTTTTAAATTGAATTTGTCGTTCTATCTTTTGCAAGCATGTAACCAATTAATAAAACAATTAAAAAATGAAAAACATGTATACACTTACCTATTGGAACACTATCTATTGAGACCCTGCTATTTAGAGCAAATTCATGCCACTCGTGATTTAAACCTTTCATAGTTTTGATTATCAACCGTCCCCACATCCTAACTCTTTCATTTACTTTTTTCCCAAACATGGACCTTAAAGGAAGACATTCAAAATCATGACCATTAAATATTGCGGTTTCTCTGCAATATTTATTGCAGTAATGTACATAATGGCATCCGGTACAAGAAACAGAATTTCTTTTCAACCTGCAAAACCAATGGTGCATTATTATCAAGGATCCAGTTTATTATTTACAATTTTTGTAAATTTTAAAAATTGAAATAGCAGTTTATTTTCTCATTATACGTTTAAAGTCGAGATAACAAAAATGCAAATATACTCACGTCTTGAAACAGTTGTCACATTTTTGTTCAATGAAATCATTGTCTAAAACATAACAATACGGATCACATATACAAGCAACATCTCCAATCATGTTTGTTTTAAAATATAATTTAAATGTAACGTCAGCGAATTAAAATTTGCATAAAATTATGATATTTTTATTAGGAAACCTACGTTCCTATTTGAGCATGCAGAATGATTTGAAAGTCGTTTAATCAAAATATTACTAATCGCCTGTAACAGAATACCTTTCAGCAAACGATAAACACAAAAATATTGTATACATTAAATTCATTGTTTGATCCAAACAATTTATGTGAACTATACATTAATGGTTGTGATAGAGTAATGACAATGACAGCTCTGGGACCAGAAATGAACAACAATAATAAGATGAATATATGAATTCAATTACAAAATTGAAAACAATTTATCGTTATTCAAATTTAATTCACCAATTTCATTCTTCTTCATTCTCCATAAAAGTTTACATTCATTGTCCATTAATATTAAACTTTATAAGTAATTTATTATTATTATTTACAACTTCTTCCTTGTTATTGATTCTAACTTTATTCAATCAACATTAAGACACAAATACTAAAGTATTGCTCATATTTTGGCACTCTGTTTCTCATTATCTGAATTATATTATCAACAACAATTTTGGATAAAAATGATGCATGTAAATATAAATTTGTGACAATTATAATACAAATAAATCTTCAATTACCTAAATCTCCCGTTTCCAAGTTCAATATTTGTATTAAAATTCATTCTGCACTACGGCCCATTTAAGTCAACGTATTTGTATCCAAAATACCAAAAATCGTATCACATTAAATGCAATTTATCTTTTATTTTTATTTATTTGTACTAGATTGTTAAAAGCCCATACATTTCACATTTCACACTAATCACTCATCTCACGCGCTTTGGTCAATTAAAATTTATTATTCCAAAGCAATAATCTCGATACAGCTGTAATTAAAATAATTAAATAACAAATTAAACATTCGAACCGTTTGATTTCGCGCCAATCGGTGTAGTTGCGGGTGCGGCCGACAGGGGGCGCGAGCATCGCCCGAGCGGGGTTCGTCTACCTCGGTCGTTTTGGACGTTTATTGCGCGTGTGCGTCGTCAGAATAGCGCAATGGTGTAAAGCGACGGCGATACCGCCGACGAGTGTAGCGTGCGAGTTCCCGTAAGGTGCAAAAATACACGGACAACCGCTGCCTGGTGGCGGTGCGAGTGCGGCGAGCTGCGACTGTGGATCGTCCGCTCGGGTGTTTTTAGTTTGACTTCGTGTACGCAAAGTGAAAGATGGCGTCGGCCGAGCAAGTCGGGCTAAACAAAACCTGGGAACTGTCGCTGTACGAATTGCACCGAACGCCCCAGGACGCGATCACCGACAACACGGAGATAGCAGTGAGCCCGCGCAGCCTGCACAGCGAGCTCATGTGTCCCATATGTTTGGACATGCTGAAGAAGACTATGACTACCAAAGAGTGTCTGCATCGTTTCTGCTCCGATTGCATTATCACGGCACTCAGGAGTGGCAATAAAGTGAGTGTCAAAAATACTTGACGTTCTGTCTCTTCAGACACTGGCTTTATATTATTACGCGGACAACGTCGGTTGTTCGGAAAACTGTTCAGAAAATTGTTTACACGTAGTCTAGCGTATGTGCATGCTTTTTCACGAATCTGTCTGGAGTAACGGCGAATCAATTTGTTTTTTTTTTTTTAATTATCAACAGCATTGTTGTTGAATTTTTACGTCAACATTTTTTTATGTTATCACGAATTGTAATAATTTGGCTGTAATAAGGTTATATGTGATGATTGTTAGAAATGATGGTACACTGTACGTGGAAGAGTATAATTTTGATAGTTTTGAAAGAAGAAAACTTAGTATTCAATGTTTGTGTAAGATAGATTCAGCATTACATTTTGTATTGATTTTTTCAATGCTCCAAATTGACTTATGGAGTCATTATTTATTACATGTATGGTTCAGTATTATATTGATAATGTTTAGAATTTATAGTTATTTAGAACTTGTGGTAGTGGTGGGGCATATATAAACAAATTTTATTTATGATTTATATTATTATGATTTCTTATTGTTAAATTTTCTATTTTGTATTGAGCATTGATTAATTTTAATCATATTCACTATATTATGAATTAATATATATGTGTAAAAAACATTGTTTTCAACAAATTCCATATTTTGTTAAAAATTTAACTTTTAAATTTTAATCTGTATTTTTAATTCTGATTCGCCAATAGATATGAGTATTCATAAACTGTTTTTAAATTATGATATTCGTTAATTGAATGTATTTTTAATGATATACATTTAAAATTTAATAAATGAATATATATGTATATGTATATATATATATACTTTTACTATTTTTATTTTTATAATTTTTTAAGTTATATTATATATTTAAAATATATAAACAATTGTCAATGTTGTTTAAATAATATTATATAGTATTGAAACAAATACTATGTATTTAAATATATTTAAATTGTATGTATATTTAATTATAATTACACTTTTAACAATGTAAGGTATTTAAATTACTTTAAAATGATATTTTATTTTTTTTATTTAAAACTGTACATTTAATATATTTAGCATTAATTAAATAACGATTAATAAGTGTAATAAGCCAATATAAAAGTTAATTGTATTTTAAAATTATATTTAGTTTTAATTTTACTGTGATTAAAAACTAATATAATAGAATACTAATATATTAAAATATTATTATTATATAGGATCTTATCTTTAATTATATGTTTACAACTCATTCATTAATTATAATTGTTTTTTTTTTTAAGAAAGTGAATGTATAATTTATTTATTTATTTAGAGTAATCATGAAGGACAATGACAATTACAATGAAGTTTTTTAATAAAATTGTTTAAAAATCGTTTACAGATATGTCATATTAGATCTAATAAAGCTAGCTTCTGATTTATGCATCTGTTACATGTATTAATTATTTTGTTTTTCGCAGGAATGTCCAACTTGTAGAAAGAAATTAGTTTCCAAACGGTCATTGCGCCCAGATCCAAATTTTGATCTTCTCATATCTAAGATATATCCAAGTCGAGATGAATATGAAGCTCACCAAGAGCGTGTTCTGGCAAAATTAAATAAATCTCACTCCCAAGCTGCTCTTGTAAATTCTATTACTGAAGGTATCAAACTCCAAAGTCAGAATCGACCACAACGTTTTCGAAAAAATGCTAATGAATCTGATAACAGTGCCAATAACACAACTTCTTACAATAATAACAATGCATCTGGGGTGAGTGCACCTGCAACTCCAAATCCATCAGCTAATCAAAGTGATTCATCTCAAGGTGCTACTGCAGTAGCAAACAATAGTTCAAACAATGCTAATTTGAATTCAAATAGTGTTTCACAACCTGCTAGTAGTCCTGCAGTTTCAGGTATGATGATTAAGAAATTAATTTTTTTTTTGTTTAAATTAACATTCGAATGACTAAAATAGTTAATTGATCTCCTTACATGTTTCATTTTTATTTCTTTAGTTGTAAATTTATTAATTCATTAATGATTTTAAATATTTTTAAATGCTTTTCATAATGTAATAAAAGTAATCAGAGGATTTTGTTCTGTAACTAAAGTTATAAAAATGATATTAAATTTTATTAATATTAAACTTAAATTAATTGGTTAAAAATTAATATTATGTAAAGGTTCTTGAAAGTTGTTATTGAAAATATGTACAGTTCATATAAAGAATAGAATTACTTTTATAATATAAATATTATATGTACTTTTTCAGGAACTACATCCAGAAATTCAACAACCCCATCACCAAATCCTACAAATCAAAATCCTCGACCTACAAAAAGACTCAAAACTGCCCACAACTCAGAAAATGAGTCATCTAGTGCAGATGCAGAAACTGGTGGTGGAGATTCTATGGTTGACACAGAGGGTGAAGGTCCTAGTGAACCTCTTATGCTTAATGAAATTGAATTAGTTTTCAAACCACATCCTACGGAGATGGCCGGTGATAATTCATTAATCAAAGCTTTGAAGGAAAATAGTATTAGATATATTAAGACTACTGCAAATGCTACAGGTAATCAAACAATTTAGAAATAATTTTTGTTAGTTTGTACACATGCATGTTTTATGTATATTTTTTTATTTAATTTTATATAAATATTTTTGGAACTATTTAGATAATAAATAAAATTTTTTATTTATTTTAAGTATGTTTTAAGAATGTTCATAATTTTGTTTTTAGTTGATCATCTGAGTAAGTACCTGGCGATGCGTCTTACTTTAGACCTCGATACAGAACTCTCGGAGTCAGATCGTCTTTTGAATTTCTGTATCTATATAGCACCATCACCTGGTCAATTGGTCGTATTAAGTGGATCTCAAACTTTGCGTCAAGTTAATGATAAATTTTGGCGAGTCAACAGACCACTGGAAATGTATTACTCATGGAAGAAGACCTAGGGAAGGGCTAATAAGTCTCAACAAGACGACACTTAGTGTTCTTCATACGAAAAATCACCATTATATTGTCACGTGTTGTCATCTTTTAGCAGACACGTATTATTTCTTGTCGAAAAATTTCCTTTCATTGCAAAAAAATGAAAATTTTTTATTTTAAATTTAATTGGAAATTGTTAATTGATAATAGGAAAGGTTTTGTGATAAAAAAAATTCAGATTTAAGTAGACCAATTGAACGTATTTATCATATGTGTTGGTTTTTATTTTGGCAATTGATGTTCGTAAACAAATTTGTTTTGTTTTGTATGAAATCAATAATTAAATTAATACCACATTATAAACAAAAGTATAATTACGTTTATCACTTTCGATACATTAACAGACATTACATTTTTTATAATTTGATAGATTTATAACATTGAATACTTATAATCTTATCTTTATATGTTCCTTTTTTGCGGTAGATAAAATATTGGATTAAAAATTTAAAAAAATGTAATGATAATTTTTATTAATGTATATTGTCTTTATTGTATGATAATGAATGATATGCGTTAAAGCATTTAATTTTGGCGTCTACTGTATTTTATATAAATTTAATTAATTTTATAAATCACTAATTCTTATTGCATTATTCTTATTTATTTATTTTATAAATTCAGATTAAATTTAAAATTCATAAGAATGATTTACTGTCACATATAAAATGTGAAGTATTTTAATTAATTTTGTATAATGTAATTATATAAATATAAACATTATAATTGATTATTTGCTTACGAACTTCATGATAATGCAGTTGGCAAACTTGTACATAGTTACATTAAATATTACTTTGTAAATAATTTCAATTAATTTTTTTTAATTTTTTTAAATATTTTTAAATTGCAATCATGGTTATATTAATATAATCATTATTTTGTCAATTCATATTCTTTCTTTCAATATCATATTTTAAAAATTGTTGAATTTGAAGCTGAATTACCATTTAATAGCATACTAAAATAATATGTCGTTTAATTAATCTGAATTAATATAATTGTATTTTTTATTGGACACAATACAAAATTTTGTTCATTTTCAAACATTGTAAATGAAATTTAGAAAATGGATTTCGGATTAATAAATGAAAAATGAAAATTATATAACATATATATAGACAGAATTTTGAATGTAATATATAACTTGTATTTTATAATAAATACTTTATTCCAAATATTTGTGATGAATTTTACTTTAAACATTTGTTGCTATTTAAATTTGTTAACGTAACGATTATTATTATATTTAAGTATAATATTAAGCTATACGCACTGGACAACTTTCCCGCCGTATCTATAATCTAATGATGTAAAATTATGATGTAAATACAAGTAATAACAGACGATAAAATGTAATGTATATAAAACAAACAAACAAATTCACAGACGGAATTGATGTACATGCATTTGTAGATTTTTTAAAACTACAATAAATCAAATAAATAAAACATAACCATGATATTTTAACAAAATTAGTATTTATGGTGTGATATATTTAAAAATATTAGATATTCAAAAATGCTGGTTGAGAATATATTTCACTCATTTTGATAATTTTGTTTCCATTCGTTAATACTTATTAAACAAATAATGTAAAATGAATGCTGCTGTTTAATGATTAATAAAAGTACTACAAATTATAGGTCCGCTTCAATTATACATTTAATACCTATATTTCTCAAGTAATTGTTTATTTTATTTTTTGTATCTATAAAGATTTTTATGAACCAAAGAAACATTAAATGTTATAATCTGATTTGTTAAAATAATAAACTATTAATGAATTATGAGTATTTATACAAGCATCATATATTTAAGTAATTTTATATAATATTAATTTTGTTATTTAATGATATAATCCTAATGGTTTTGAATGAAATTTATTTGCATTTACATGATTTAGATGTTTCTTTAATTGATGCACATTCTTAGTTTTTTTATAAAATATGAAAGAATTGTTATTAATAAAATGTTATTATTAGGAAGAATTAAATATAAGTAATATATATTTATTTATAAAATATATATGCATCTATTATCTATATCAGAAGATATTTCTGTGAGTAATGAAACTATTGCATATTCATAACGCATTTTGAGTATATTTCAGATGGTGACTAATAATCATGAGGGTAACACAAAATTATAAATTAAATAATAAGTTTATTAAATCTGAAGTTAAATACGTCTGTTTTATTAAATTTTATCTTTCTCAAAAAAAGTTAATTTTATCATAATACAAATCAAAAAAACATTAATTATTAAATCATTTTATTCAATGTTCTATTACAAAATCGCATACATTTATATTTTTTAACTTTTTTTTTTATTTTTTTTGACGTTTTTGATTATTTGTTTGGATTATTATCAAGTAAATTATGCTAAAAAAATGTATGTTCTATTATAACAAATTACAACAGCATTATTATAATAATTAATGTTTTGTTAAATAATAATTAATCAATTTTTTCTGGTCTGTATAATGATAATATTAATTTTATTTGAAAAATATAAATTAATAATTAATAAACAAGAACTGAAAGAATTAGCAATATAAATTATATTATATTCAATAAGAATTATTGAACACGAGAGATTTAAACTGTTATATTCCCTAGGGAGTAAATCTATTCAAGGAAGAAATTTATATATTGTTGTTTAATTTACTTATATTTCTTATTTATCTTATATACATTCACATTGATAAAAAAAATAAATAAAAAATTAATAATTTTAATAAATAAATTACAATTATAAACAAAATATACCTACATAAAAACAATAATACTTAAATGAAATGTATAAACGTAATTTGAATAATTATATAAGTTCACATTCGTAAACCTTAATTTACGATTGTTCATACGTTTTTATAGATAGTAATAATATGTTTAGCTAATATGATTTATCTGCTACTTATTTAGCCTGCAGGCGAAAGATAGAGATCCGACTATCGTTTGATGTTTTGTTTTAATTCACACTCATCTCGCAAATTTCAGACACTAATATTACTCCGAAGAATTATATATGCTCGCTTGCGGAGAATTCAATTGTACAGATTATAAGATTTTCTATTAATTATATGTTTCGTCTTTATGTCGGATCAAATCTTGCTTTTTGCAAACCTATTTTTCATGACATCATAATTAAGGATTAAATTGATCACAACATATTTTGCACTTTCGTACGGCGAAAAACGACGGGGAGGATAATTGATGGTATTTTCTATCAAAAGATAATATTAAAGAAACAAAATTACAAATTAATACACAAATATCGAATTTTACAAAGTTTTTTCCATTAATATAGAGTTCATTTGCAAATTAATAATTTGACCAAACCCTGAAAAAAATTTATAAAAAAATACAATCTTTGACAAGTTGTAAAATTATATATATAATTACATAATTTATTAATATCACGCAACAAATTTATCTACACAATATTAATAATTTTTATCACAAATTCCAGAATTTCTATTCCATATCACTTTCTATTCTATTCCATATCGGTATCACTATTTTATTAATCATTTCTTTTTATATATATGTATCTGAAATTATGGAATAATTATAACTTTTGTAAGTTTAAAAATATAATTAAATGATAAAAAAGTTTTATCACAGTTTTAAACACACTGAGAGAAATGTAACAGAAAATTTTACTGTTTTAACAGTAACGCAAAGACATGTCGGTCAGATCTTGAAAAATTACTGTTTAAATAGTAATTTTTTGTATTGAAATTGAAATCATTATAAGAAAATAGTATGTTATTTTGTTAATTTAAGTATTTAAAATACATTTCAACGTAAATATTTCTATTTAAGCATACATATATTTTCAGTACTGTTAAAAACAGTAAAATTTTCTGTACAATTTCTCTCAGTGTACTAAAAATTCATACTTTTAATATTTTCATAAAAAATACAATAAACGTAATTGATTTATCATTTTATTAATTACATATTTCTTTATTTAATAAAATTACTATATACATCAACATCAGTTCATTTTATAACACTATAACATAATATTCACGAATGAAACGCAGACTCATATATCCCTGAAAGTAAAAGACAAAATTTTTATTCTCTTTGCTTACCGACAAATATAATGACATTTCTTTTTGAGTATATAAAAGTATTCGCAGTTTCTAAATTTCGTTCTGCTCGCAATATGAATTATTTGCATCGCAACATTTGCGGTGAACAATATACGGTCGCGTTTTGTAAATTAGATCAAGTGACAAGAAAGCATGACAGACCTTTGAAGAATAAAACGGAGTAAAATAAGAAGGAAATGGAGTAAGAAAGAATAATCCGATCAGCCATCCGACAAGTATACGAATGTAATTAAAATACCAAATTTCATCAGTGTTTAAAGCAAAAAGTCCTTTCTATATTTTTTCCTTCGCATTTATTAAAAGTTAAAGCTTAAAAAAAAAAAAAAATCACGCATAGAAATATAGAGTATATTTCGTCCAGCAAATTTCAATTCAGAAAAAGTAAACCGATGAAAATACGCATTAAGTTCCGAACGTTGAATTACAACGAATCTTAAACATATATTTCTTTTACGTATTTAATCATGATGTTTAATTTTATTTCAATGACACTAACTATTGGTGAAACAAAATACACATTTGCAGTTGCAGTATAAATATTAATCACCATAAACTTTTTTACCTAGGGAGCAAAGTATAAAAATAAAATCGCGCTTTATTCTCCAAGTACATGACATTAAGCATGCCTTTTATATTCGCATTTCGTTTTATACCTGCGTGACATAATACAATATTTCATCGCACACGTAAAGACGTGCTTTACATTCTTTATTGTAAGGGAGTAAAATGCAATTTTATTCCCGTATATCCGAAACAAAACAATCTTTAAAACGCGTATTATAAAGATACGAAAATACGCAGGAAAGTGTAACTTTTCCTCGCTTAACAGTAGTATTAACTTTTAACTTACTATAAAAAGCAAAGTTTTTCATCGAGATTTTTTTCTTTATTTCGACATCGCACCTGATAGTTTTATCCCTAAGATGCAGAAATTATTAATACACTGAAAGAAATTATCCTACAAATTTTACCATACTACATTGTAAACATGGGATAAAGGGAAAAAAATGTATACAAATATGATAAATTATGGTTAAAACTTCAATAAATGTGATAAAAATTACCATACAATCTGATAAAAATAATATTACGGTAATATTATTTTTACATTATTTATATATAAATAATATATTTTTATAATATTATATTATTTTGTTTTAATGTTTATGTATTTTATTCAATATCTTTTAACAATGTTAATTTTTTAATAAATAAATAAATAAATTATTAAATGTTCCTGCTTGGGAGGTAAAATTTGTTTTACTCCCTTGTTACATATACATATGTGCATAAATTGAAGAAAAAGTACTTAAATTATTGTACATTGAGAGAAATTTAATACTAAAAATTAGCATGAATAATGGTAATTGAGCATTACGACTGACAAATGATAATTT
>JABFQC010004252.1:0-12901 GCA_022817085.1 Psilanteris sp. ZL-2020
CTACTAATACATTACAAATATATATGGATAATATATTTTAAACATATTTTTAATATATTGACAAAAGACTGACACTATATTTACAACACATTTGCAATATACTGTCGATATATTGCAAATATATTTTCATTTTTACTAGGGCTATGATATAAATTTTTGATAAAACGTATATTTTGAAAGCAGAATAGGTATAAAGTGATCCAAATATATTATTTAAAAATTATGATTTATACTAAATATCTATGAAAGTGAAAAAAAGTAAATATTTATTCTAACATTAAAAAACTATGAAAATTTGTAAAAATATGTAGAAAATTTATGTTTTAAAAGGAAATATAATAAATGTACAATATTTTCTGTTGAAATAAAAATGTTACGTATAAGTTTTCTATAAAATAAAACATTAATGGAAAAATATACAGTACACTTGTGTAAGATTACATTCTTTGTAGAATAATAACCAAAATGTCTACAAGTTGAAATGATTAATGTATAAAAAACATGCAGTTCATCTCCATATGATATTAAAAATATTTATTTAACATTTAGTTAAAATAATGTACACTAACTTCAGGTTTGACATTTACTTCTTTTAAATTACACATCACGATGAAAAATAATCTGAAAAAATTACCGTATAAATAGTAAAACTCGGATATACCCAAATCAATTAGGTTATATTGAATATACTTTAAAAATTAAACAAAAATTCAACCTTCACAATAATATATTAAATATATGAAGACTTTTAATATATACTAAGTAATTTTTATAATTTTATAGTAATTCTTATAGTAATTTCAAGTATATCCTACTGCTACTATTTGTATGGTAATTTTTCCTATATCTTATTTGTCTCAGTGCATACTTTTACTATTATAAAAAAAAAACAAGAAATTTGAAATTATCAAAAAGTAAAATTTTAAATTAAAAGATTGAACAGTTTATTCAAAGCTGTTTAAAAAATGGAATAAGAAAGGGATCATCAGGTTAGCACAAGAAGCTCTTGTTTAATAGCCAAAGTTTGTTGAACAGATAAATCTGTCATGATGTAGTGTTCTATTGACGTAATCTGTCGATGGCCTGAATCGATTGTAGCAAGGTATTTGCGGTGCAATATTTTAGAAATTCTTGATTTGTTTGCTGATATATTTTAGAATTGTTACAAACATATTAGAATACATAATTTGTTTGCATATGTTGTAAACTTTTACATTTGTATAATATATGTTAACTTAAAAATAAACCTTAGTTGACATATCAAACTCCAAACTATAAAGTTTATTTTAGGGTAATTCAAACAGTCCTTTATTCTCTTTAGCGTCTCACGTTTCCTTCTATTTGCATCCTTACGGGAAATTCGGAGACACGCACCCGTTTAAATTACCGGGAGCATAAGGTTATCCATATTTTATATATAGATGCCCTTAATAAAATTTATGCTTCACGAGAAAGAGAATTACAATTAAGTTTTTTAGTAGTAAAATAGTTTTCAAGGTATTTAGATGGAAATGTAAGTTATTTTAATTAATTGATAAACAACATTATTAAACATATTGATGTTGATGTATCAAAAAAAATGCATTCATAAATTAAATAGTTAATTATAAGTAGTATAAATATTCTAGTAAATTTATTTATAATAGTTTTGAAGTTGTGATTAAAATCTTCACCAAAAATGTTTAATTAGAGATATTATTGACGCTTATATTTGTATGGCAATCATTTAATATTTAAGACAAATATTCACCGAAGAAGTTTTAAACTTTCTACATATAATAAATACTAGTAATAGATCGTACATTTAAACATTGATAAACTCAATTGATACTACGTGTAAATAATTAATTAGAAGAAATAAGTATCTAATCTTTAAAATCAATATAAAAATTTCATTTCAACAAGTTTGAATACAACTTATTAATAATTAATATCAATATTGAAATTACTTATTTTATTCCCGCAGCCCCCCCCCCTCCCGCATTCCCTTGAGAGGGTGGCCGAAGGCCGCCCGATGTGCTCCACCATATTTTCTACAAAAAACAAAAATTTCAGGGCCGTAGTTAGGGAGCCCCAAAGTGGCGGATCCTATTAAGCACCACTTTATATGTTTATATATATATCTTATATACAATATTGTATATAAATATTATAAAAATTTTTATGTACATGTATAATATATTAAATTATACGTGTAATTTTAATTATAATAAGATGATGTATAAAATGGATTTTACTAGCATAATTTTTATAGGTTTATTATCATTTTATAGTATTTTTGGATATAATATTTATATAGAGTAATTTCTTCTATATTATATATTTCTCAATCTCTATACCAATAATATATCATATATAAGAATAATAATATTTTTAGAATTGTTACATGCAAAAACGATTTTAATAATAACAATAATTTTGTTATATTTATTTAATAAGTAATATGACCGTAAAATAAACCTATTTAAGAGAAAAATACCCGATTTATTAATGAAAATTATTATCTACTTATTTTGGATATTCCCGTTATTTATTTAGTATGTTAAGTGGTGGTTAGAGATACATTTAACGTATTTTACTAGTATTTCTTTTACGTGGAGATGCGCAAGTAACTATCAAATTAACCCTATGTGACAGAATTTTGATAGACGTGACGCGTTGACTATGCTTTCGCGATTCGCAAATATTGGATCGAACATGTCTCGAAATAGGTATGGTGATGAAAATCGAGTTCCGGCATCCATGAAATTATTGCACAGTAGTGGTGACGAGAGTTAGTACTCGGTATTTTCAATCAAAATGCGCCTAACGCTGCTATTCGCGGGAACCTTCATTTGCATGCATTTCTTTTCACACTGAAACATTATGTCATCAACCTAAATCTGTCTATACACATTTACGATTTAAAATAATATTTTATTATATATGTCAATAACTGTGAAGATATTTATCTTTAAAACACCAACTTATTTTAGCGTTACATAAATAATTATAAGCATCGGATAAATATTTTACATGTTTACCTTTGAATCCTCATTTATTATTAAATGCAATGCACATTTTATATTTCACATATATAAAAGTTTATTGGTAATTCTGATTTGTAGTGAATTAATAAAAAATAATTCAAGACATTTATGGTGTAAAATCATATATAATAATATTTCCTTTTTAATATTTTAATGAATTGACTTATTTGTATTTTGATAATAAGTTGATTGATGTTAGTTATTGAAGCAATAAGATTGTCAATTTGAACTTCCAAAATGAAAGTCTAGTATGTGTTTAATAAAAAGTTCAGATACAATATACTACTTGATGTAAAACTTTTAATTTTGTGCGGATATTAGATTTGTTTTTATTCGGTACACGATAATCGCTACAAAACACGATAAGAGTTATTTTCTTTTGCGCCACTGTGTGTAGAAATCTGATAAAGCACGAGTGTCAAAATGATCACAAATGAGATTACATTGAAATTGTATTTTGCTACCAATCACGTTACAAAATAAATTCAAGTTGCTGTTAAATTCATTTATAAATTTATAGTAGTAGGTGTTAACATTATCCACGCTATACTGCATGTAATACTTTTTAAAATTACAAGGATTGTATGTATTACAGGGAAGTATTATTAAGAATAATAAATTTTAACAAAATATAAATGAGAGATGTCGAGATGAATAAACAGAGTAGATTGATTCCAGAAATTTAATAGCTCGACGCTAATAATTATACATTTATAGATATGTTGATCAGATTAGATTTATTAATAAATGAAAATGAATGGGTATATTCTGTTTACAAAAATTGAACTTGAATTTTTCTATTAATAGTGTGTAGGAATTACACATCAATTTTATAATTATCAACTTAATTGTACCTATATTACACATGGCAGACATCCGATGACCAATTACCGAGTAACATTTAATTATGAATTTTGATCAAAGATAGTTTCAGAATAAGTTCATAATGACTTAAACGTCACAGATTAGTATATAATTTAAACGGAGCGGTCATTGATATCAATTATTTATAAAAAATTGTTGTTAATTTAGATAGATATACTAATTTCTAGTTAAATAATTATATTCATTTCATCATAATTATATTTCATTTAAATACATATTTATACAATTATATGTATTTATAAATCAGATAAGATACAATGATTGAATACATTAAACAAAAACAGAAATATATTTCAAAACCGAAAATTCAACGTTTTAATGTAAAATTTTATGGCATTTATTATTAATTATTTATTTTAAGTAAATATCATTTTATAAAATTAATCATAAATATATGTTGTTGCATATGTTTATATATCTATTTTTAAACTACATTTATTATATATTTGTTAATGGTAAATAACTATAAAGATAGTTCTTCCATATCAAAGTCGTATAAAATATTGTCGAATGAAAATTCATAAACATTTAGCTCTGTTATATATAATTCAATACATACTTATGTGCGATTGAGATGCTGACAATAGAGCGAAGCAGCTACACATCAGGAGCTGCTTTCGCCACATGACTGCTCAAACACCGGTTAACCTTATCTATCCCCACTCTCGACTTCGTGGGCTCGTTGTGGTCATCTGAAATGTAATTGCAACAAAGTTTACCAACCGTCCTATATTCATCGAGTTATGTAGTGAGAATGCAGAAATCGGAGAAATGCGTCTAGTCAAACACAATTAGGTATTTATCTGTTTGAATATGACATATATGCTGAAGTTGCAAAATCGATCTCCTGTATGTACAGTTTATAGGAAATCTTAAAAGTTAGAATAGATTAGGTTTTCTAATAAGTTGTAGTTATAATATCGCTTTATTTAATTTAAAATAATTAAAAAAACAGTGATTTGCTAGAAATTGGTATTAATTTATCTTTAATAATTTATATATATTAAATTGTAATTTGTAAAATTAACATGGCTCACAAAACATTAAAAGTGTCAATGCAAATTGAAAGGTTAATAATTGGATAAAAACGATGAATAAATAATTTTATCACGTGAAATATTTTTTCTGTTTAATTTTCCTATTTCGATTACATTTATAATCCACTGCGAATATATTAAAATCTCGATTCAATGCATTATTATTAATTGAGTATAACAGTATAATTATTATATATATTTTGATACGAAAAGATCAATTGCTTTCTTATTATCGAACATTGTTTAATAACTGAAGAAAAGTTATTTGTTCGAATAAAATATAATGCTATTAAAAAAAACTTACTCATTTTAAAAGTCATAGAAATTAACGCGGTGAGAGCAATCGCCGTTACGGGATGGTTATTATCGACCTCACACTTGTTCAATATTGGAAAAAAGAGCGAAAATGAGTCGCAAAGCCACATCAACTGTGGTTACATAAAAATGTCATAAATTGTAGCCATAAATCTCGCAAGTACTTGAGCTGCAGAGCCATTTATTTCTTTCATCGTTACTTATAAAAGCGGACAATTTGAGTTTTTAACAAGCTAAATATTTCACGAGAGCTTTTGGATTAAATGAGTAATTAGGCTAGAACAGCGAGACGCGGATGCAAAAAGACGAGACTGCACGTACACGTATTGTCAGCGGATTCAAACATCGCGGGGCGCATTTTGACGAGATTGCTGAAATCGCGTGAATAATGGATCGGATAAGCGATGTCGACGCGGCACTGTTACATAATTAATTGTTTTTATTCTAGCACGAAAGTATCGAGTCTACAGGGATTAACTTCTCCAACTTTCCCATGAGTGCGAGTTAGAATTAACATGTAATTGAGACTCTGTAGGCAGAATAATTCAGTTTTTATATTATTTCTACAGTTTTAGAGTAATATCAATTCTGAATTACTTTTTTATTTATGTATATATTATTTATGTATTTATATATATATACATATATCAAGCTAACATTTCGATGACGCGGAAATATGGCAACACAGCAAAATGTTGCCAGAATGTGGCTTGAACATATTTTTTTGGAATTTCGGTGACAGTCGCCAAAATACAAGACCAGTAAAAATATATCAGTTACGTTTTGGGTTTTGGGTTTGGCGAAATTTTTAAGGGGGCGGATTGGGGGGCGCAACCCCCCTTCATTCTCTTGCGAGAGTGTAAAACGCATACAGCGTTTTCGAGATGCTCTTATATTAAAATGAGTTAATCAGTTGAAATTAAAAGTAGTAAAAATGGTGTGTATTGAGATCATTTTTTGTATTAAATTTGTTGTGGAATTTTTTAATCTATTATTAAACTGTAAATCCAAATGCTCCTATTGGCTCTACTGTGGAGCCCCGTCCTCAATCTCCCACCACTGCCCAAAACGCCATGTTCATTCTGTAGCGGATGTGGTTGCCCTAGTCACCCAGATGATAGCTTTGTCCACAGTGATCAAAGCCAGGTTAGAGATTTTTTTATATACTGGTTCATGTCATACTTATAGCGGAATAGATGCCTCTCTCAGAGTAAAGACACTATTTCGTCTTGATTCAAGAACGAATCAAATCTCTCAGGAAATGCTTCCAGATGTAGCAAGCATGAAAGTAGCCCCGCTCAGGCAATACTACTAGTCGAATTTTAGGGAGAAGCGCATGCCCTGAAATTGAAAATTATCCGTAGTCTAAGATACCCCTGCATTCTTGGGATAGACTTCATTACAATGAATGTTTGAAAATCGAATTTTGTTCCCCAAATGAAGTAAATCCTTCTCAGACTGTTCGACATTCAAAGCATTAAATGAGGTAGATATTAACAAAATCGTGAGTCCGACCATTCCCAAAATAAAAATTATCAGGCTCGAAGAGATGATTTATCTGTGACCATTATTTATTTATGAAATAGTTGAGAACAAACCTCAAGATAAAGTACACAAGTTCCAAATTAAACTATACAGAGCCCCTTCCTTAAGAGAATCTCCTCGAGAATTTCTAGGTGAAGCAGAACCTCGACCTAACACTAATCCTAGAGATCAAGAAGTCAGAGGTTAGCATGCTTGCTCATATAGACTTCGAACCACTTCGAGGATCCGCGCAGAACGGATGGATCGTACTCATCCGGGAAGGGATTGAGCTACACCTAATTAATCTACTACAATTAAATTAATCTGTAATATACTCAACATAATGCTCACATTTATGAGGCTCGAAAGAAGCAGGTAAGAGAACATGATCAGTCACATATTAAAGATGGCCTTGAATGGACTGGTATCAATAGCTTGCTACAGTTGATGAGGAGGACTACGTAGTGCATACTAGTTGCAGTCAGTCATAAACCGCAGATTGGTCCAGTCCGATTCAAATGACGTAGTGGAGGTCATCCCTAAAAGTTATGTTCATTCGCGGATTGACTTTTGCACCGAGGAAGTCAAGATTTCAGAGGGGAGCGATGACAACCGCGAAATGCGCTCCTCAAAACCGCCCCAGAAGTGAGTTTAGATGCGCCAATCCGCCTACGAATGTTTTGGAGATATCATTTACATATTCTTATTAATTTGTTCATTAAATTAGATTTGCTATAAAAAAATGTAATCATATTTCAAATATCTTGTTCTAAATAATATGTGATGATAAGCATATATAAAATTTTTAAATAATTATTTTATAAATTATGAATTAATCAAATTATATACCGAATGTTTATGACAAGAAAAGTAAACACACGGGTAAACAAATATCGATATAATAGTAATTCTCGTAAAAGAAAGGATTTTTCTATTGATGATGCAACAAAGTTTCTATTGTTTGGACAGGTCTCGTTATCAGCCGAAAAAAATTTCGAGCTCGGTCGAATAATCCTAGTATTTATTCCCTGGAACTGGAGGCTGATACTGTTATTTTTTCGAGTGGTATTATTTGCACACATTTACGCACGCAGTTTTATATTTGTTTGGTTTAAGACACGGATGATGTCCATTCACGATTCTTTTAGAACTCACTATTTACTCGTTTTTATATTATTTGAAGTATTTAGAATAATTAATTTATTGTTGATTATGAGAACAATTAACCGATTTCACTTTCTAATGTTTTTACTATGAAACGCGACGCAGCGATAGTTATCCATAAAAACATGCCTTTAAAAAGGTTTTTTTTAGCAGATTCAGTCATATTGTAACAATTAATTAATCAAAATAATTAGTTAAATGAGGAGAAGACATTTCTTTGAAACATAATTAAACTTGTTTTATATAAAAAATTAAATTATTTGTTTATAATAAGAATTTCATTGTTTTTCATACTGATTTAATTGATTGCATTCTATGGTTTTGAGAAAGGTAAACATGCATATTTATTCATAAGTTTTGTTATCTATCCGCTTGTTGCGGCTATTGCGATAACAATGGCGAGAAATATTCGACAAGTTGCGTCAGAGCGTCTCTTACTAAATATCTTGGAAATCTAATTACCGAATAAGAGCATGATGACAATACCGACTTACCAACATCAATGATCATTATGAACTTAATGGCATTAATGAGGGCATGTAATTAAGGAACATTTCTTTTTCAGCCATTGTTTTTTTTCTTTGTATATAATTACAGTTACAACAATCATGAAAAGCACTTAAATAGGGTTGTTTATGTAATTATTTATTATTTATGAAATAAAATAATTCTCTTTTTCCGTCTAAAACAAAAATAAGATTATTAGCCTATCATTTCAGTTGAGTTATAAGCCATAAGTTGAAATATTCCAGTTTATATTTATGTTAGTTTTGAAGGAACGGTTTTTAATAATAATCATGAAAATGTGTTAACGCAGTAATTATCTTTAACATAAAGTTATTCATATATAATTATTAATACATTATATGCTTTTATTTTTCTTCACTTGTAGTTAAGATTTTACCTAATTTATAAGAATATTGTATTAAAATGGCATAATATCTATACAATGTTTGAGTAATCGTTAGCATTAATTCTATAGTTATTTAAAAGTAATGAAATGCTGTGGACTTTATCTTTTTTTATCTTTACTAATCATTGGGTAATTTAACTAATATATTATTAACAGGTATTGTATACTACGTGATTATTATGTCTCGCTCTTGTTCAGCGAAACTTTCTTTCATTAGTGTCAGAAAAAATGAGCAATCGATCATTTTGCATACAGCAACGACCTAGCATAAAATATAGTAATTTCACAGCGATTATGTGAATATTCGTTGAGTATACGTGGCTCGAATTTAATTAATAGCTTATCGCATTTTAAGAAAAATTTTGTTAGTTTTTCTTTATTATATTAAATCAATGTTATATTATTTTCTAATGTCGGAAGCGTTTTATGAATTAAACTAAAGTATTTTTACATGTATATATTTAAAATGAATTCAGTTTGAATTGTAATTAATTATACGATTGGAAATTCCCTCGAATTAAAGAAGAATTAAAATCAGATTTGTTATATGTTTAACGGATTTTATTGATTATTATTGTAAAATAAATTAAAAATAATCTAAATCAATGTGTTATTTGTTACAATTTCTTATAATTTATTCATTTCATTTAAATAATTAACTATTAAGTTATCCTTGATAATTAGCAGATAGAATTACATAGCATAACGATGACATTTTCCCAATATTATTTTCAAACGCAAAAAATTGATATATAATTCCATCGAAGCTTTTTCGTTACTTATAATTAACTTGTACAATAGCGACAGAACTTTCTAAACCAGACAATAATTTTTCGCGACGAAAAAATGTTATCGCGAGATCAATGTTTTTGTGACAAACCATGCATTTCCTGCATAAGTACATAACACGAACTTTGAACATGATTAACCGAAGTGTTTAGTTTACGAATTCTAATTTAAAATTGCTGCGTCGTCGTGTTTCAAAGCTAAATTTTTGTATTAAAACGTTCTATTTTAAAGTCATAAATCGCCGTTAAAAATGCTTGTAAGCATTTTTAAATGCTATCAATAATGTAAAATAGAAGTTTTAATATACCAATGAACAATGAATAATGCATGAAATTCTCAAGTTCTGGTTACTTACAATAAATAACCCTCTTTGAACAAAGTCCTTTTTAACAAAAGTTTTCATTGTATAAAAAAAGCAGGAGGCGAATTTCATTGTCCAAGTAAAATTTTGTTTTCCCCGCGTCGACGCGAAAAAATTTCATCCTTATATTCCGATAAGAACGTCTGGCAAATTACTTTTGCAAAACCATCCACTCGAGCTTTTGTTCCACTTAGTACAATCTTCCAACACCTTTTCTGAACGTTAGCGGAAATTCAATGTGTTTTGGGTTAATATAGCCACTTCTCTTTGGTTCTTGCTCGTTCTTTTACCATCACTTGCGCGGGAAGCTCTTGAAAAAGCTCATAAATTTTTCTTTAACGCTGGTAGCAATGGTACGTACATTACAGTGCTAAGATCTTGCCACCTTTTGCTCGATCTGTTTACCAAAGCCGCGAGGTGATGCAGCAATTGTCAACAGTAGCGGCTTGATTCTCGGTGATGTCACATTGCAGCATTACACTAGCTTCAATTGAGTATCTCATTTTCTTGACGTTTATTCGTAATCATAAAACATATTTATCATATACATTTCTTTTCTTCAAACATAAACATATAAAGAACAAAAGGAGTCATAGTAATTTTATGAAAATACACGTAAGATATTTATCTTCAAATTTTATTATTTCAAATTCGGTTATAAATAAATACATAAATATATCCAAAGGTCACTTTTATAATGTTTAGATTTTTATGTTTGTGTAATAATGTACATTAAGTAAATGGAAAATCAACATTTTTATGAACATATTGATCAATGGATTTTATATTAAGGGTTTATATATTTAGCTTACTTTTTAAATCTATGTATATAATAAAGTATAATAGTAAAAAATTATTAAGCAGGTGTATTTATGTGTTTCGAATATTAGCCAACTAAAGGAAGCTTAAATATACTTTAATATTGCAATTAATGTGTGTTTCAAAATGTTATCTTTCACGTAAAATTATATAAAATTGATGTTCTAATGCATTGTCTGTTATCTATGAACACTAATAAATGTTAGAGATTTTAGCAATTGAAGATATATAAGATGGTTGATGTATGTAGAGGATTCGAGAAGTACAACAATTCCCTAGAAAATATTAAGATTGGAAAGTTGCAGATGAAGTGTTGATTTTATTATTGTATACTGAATTATTCCAGATGCAGATGCTTGGAAATAAGTTCTATCTTTAAAAAATGATCTACAATCTTAGCGAAATACACGATGATCCTCCAGCAGGTCTTATAGATATTGATAAAACCAATGATTGAGCAAAACATTATTGGTCAGGCGTGTATATAGGGATATTTCAGTTTGGATAAGAAGTTGCGAAATTTGCCAGCAGAGTAAAGTAGAACAAATGTTACCTGGAGGCTTATTAGGGAAGAGAGTTATCGATAAAACTTGGACTGCAGTAGCGGCAGACGTAATGGTGTCCATATCCGCAATCAAAGAAACGTTTCGAGCACGTATTAATTTTTTCCGGTTCGAAAGAAGAGATCATCCACTGCTAAAAAAATGTCTTAAATGTCATTATTTTATAACATAAAGTGACTTATTTAAGTCACCAGCTGTCTTAATTATATTAAGATACTTGGGCCTCTGAATTAAGTCACTTAGTGTCTTAAATAAGACACTGTATTATGTTTTTTATCAGTGTCGCATCGTGATTTTAGTTTTTTTCTTACTAGATAAAAATTAAATTACCGAGAATCCCCACAAATCGATTAATATATTTTAGATAGTTTTAAGCTCGTTTAGTATTTTAGATAATAGTAAGTTAAATTAAACTACAATTTTGTATAAAATGTTTTGTCAAAGTTATTTATCGTGGTGTGTGTGAATTACTTCTTTATTAGAGTTTCAGTTTCGAGATCTATAACTGCATTTTTAAGAGTTAATATATTTATATATTAAGTCAAAAAATAATTAATTTTACGGTTATAATACATAATACAAATTATCAGTGTTTATTTTATGGTAGATTACATAAAAAGCAAAAATGTGTATTTATTTGTATAACCCTTGTATTTATTTCAACCAACATTTGTGTGTATATAATGTAGGTGTTTCAATGTTTCAAAGACTTTATATAAATTAATTTTGTAGCATACGTAACTTATAATTTCACTTTAAGGTATTTGGTAAATGTTCTTCGTAAGCGAATGCTAATTTTTGATTTGATTAGTTTTACATTTTGATGTTTAATTGAACTTTAAATAATTGTATACTCAAAGGCTAAATGCGGAGTTCTTATTTAATTGCAACTATTAAACATGAGTTTCTATTTAAAAATATTATAATAAATTATTTTATGAATCTACATATTTAATTATGGATTTGGTATATTTTCGATTATGTTGCTCAATAAAAAAAGAATTTAGTAAAAAGAAAAAGAATGGTAAAAGGTACTTTAATACCATTTCCAGAGAAAATGATAAAGGGAGTTTATTTAACAAAAGTATAATATTGTTTTTTGACAAAAAAATGTTTATTACATTCTACACACATTAATATATTTTTATAACCGATTTATGTACAATTTCCTTCAAAATATGCGAAGAAAAATTCATTTCTCATGCAATTCACGACACTTTACTTATAAATAATTTTCCGAGACTATGGGCTTTACGTTTTATTAATATTCATTCCACTGAAGTTTATTATTTCACTTAAATTCAGAATAACGTTGTTATACCGATACACTTTTAGATATCCGACGGAAATTTAATTAAAGTTAAATCATTATAAACGTAAATATTAATGAAGATCAAAAAGACGATATAAAATTTATAAGAAGCACATTTCATTGAACAATTGATTACACTAATGCTTGTAACAAATTATACAGAATTTTGAATTATTGATTTGTATACCAT
>JABFQC010004253.1:0-12900 GCA_022817085.1 Psilanteris sp. ZL-2020
ACGTAACTTTACAATGGTGAAACATTATTTTTATGTATAATAAATCAAAAGTACAAATATACATTATAACGACGAAAATGAGACGCAATTTCATGATATATGCATATGTCCTATATAATTTTGTCTATACACTTGAAACTTGTATACATCTGTATTAATTTGTACAAGGATGTTATAGAAATTTCTTCCTAACTTATATTAGTGTTTTATGGAATTGTTAATAAGTGTATTTAAATTTTAATTTTTGCGAAGATATTTGGTGTTCTGTATGGACGGGAGAAAAAGTTCATTCAATAGTTTTTAACAACTGAATGCTTAAAAAAAACTTGCGTCGAAATTTTTGAAAAAATTCGTAAAAATAATAGTTAATCTTTATTGCATAATAAAATTTTCCGATTTAAGAAAAACACAGAATATATATTAAAAATTAAAATATTTTGTTTATTTGCTTAGAAATTTAGAAAGCGAAACGCCACAGTATGATCTGAAATAAACTAAACTGAATGGCGGGAAAATTTGAACATTCAAATAAATAATTAAAGGAAAACTTAATAAAAATCAAAATTTACACAATTAATGTGATTATTTAAATTTTAGAATTACATTTTACTCTGAATTAAAACAAATTATTTATGTTTATTTCTTTAATTTTAATATTATTTTTTTCAATTTTACTTTAATGATTTCTCATTGATGAGTTTACTCAGCTTTTAGGGACAAATTTAGAATATATTTTTATCAGTGTTGAAAGGTGATTGCAATCCAGCTTATTATATTCGAAGAGTTCAATACTTTATCTCGAGACTGCTATAATGCACCGAGAACAAAACGCGTTGATGTAAATTGAAATGCATGTAATCAATGAACGTATAACTTGTTTCAAATACCCAAACGTAGAATGGGCGTCTCGTTAGAAGTGCTCGATTTCTCTAACTAGTTAATTGATTAAATCTATTTCAAACCAGATTGGTTCCAAAATCAATGAGTTCTAATTTCGTATATAGTGCACTTTTCAACGATGTAATATAAATTGTATCAATGATTATTAAAAGCTACTAGTTTAGTAGTAAAATTCAAAGGTCGATTAACATAAATATATAGCTGATATGTATAATATCATTATCGGTGCGTTTTTAATATTTGTTAAATATTTGTTTGAGTCTAAAAGAATATATTCAAAATTAATATAATATCAAACATTTAAAATTATATAAATTACAATACTCAAGGTAGAAATAGACATTTTGTTCAATTAATTAAATTAATTAATAAAATTAATAAATTAATGAATTAATTAATCTATATAAACCTTTTAATATAGATAATAAACGATATAATAAATATACTTAAGATTATGCGGATATTCGTATTTATATATTGTAATTTTGAGTAAGTAATTCCTCTAACTTGCTAAGATATATTTTTTAATAATAATAATAATAAATATAGAATTTAATTGACATTGATTTTTGAACTTCTTTGGGATAAAATTTTCAATTGTAATTGATTGACATTAACGTAAGCGAAAGGGAGTCAGTACCACGTAGGTCGACGTTAATTGGACAAACCGGTAAATGAAGAGTGTTTATTCTCATACTGAAAACCTGTTGATGCTTTTCCAATCACTGAGACGGGAAATTCTAGACATGATAGCGTCTATATATACAATCAATATATAATTTTTACAATCATTTTAAGTAAATTCGCTAGTAAATGTAAATTAAAATATTATAATAAAATTATATAATAATTAATCTGGTTATATGATGCCAAGAAAGAATGATTCTTACTTAAAAATTAATATTTACGCTGATTTATTACACACAACTACATTGAAAGGTACAATCTTGCAATTTTTCCCATACCAGATGATAATAAATGCCGAATGTTCAAAATTAAAATAAAATATATGATAAACTGTAGTCATAAACGTATACAAGTTTGACAAAAATTACAAAAAAAAAAAAATTTTATTTTTTTTGGAAAAATGTTTATTATCCAATCTGGGAAAAATTTTCAGGATTATTTCTTTCAATACTAATGATTACATGACACATATACAATGCATAATTGAAAACAATAATCATAACAGTACATGGCACATTGTCGAGTAAATATTTGAAATTGCAGTAAATATGGTAAAAACCCACAAAAACCAATTATTTCTTTTTCCAAAAAAAAACAAACTAAAATTATATCGTCAACACATATAATCAAAAATATAATATACAAATGATTAAAATGACTAATTTGTATACATTTTTTATTATTAGATAATCATTAATCTAACAATTATAATACGGCTTATGTGTGAGTAAACTTTTCAAGCAAATGCTCCCTAATTTATATAGAAAGACCAACAGATTACCAATATTATCAGGCAGGTCAGGCATAATATGCTGTGTTGGTAGATGATGATAGATTTAGTTAATGACCCAATACTCGGAGGAACGTCAGCAAAACATTAGTTAGACGTTTAAAATTAATGTCCTTTTTATCACAAAGTGAAATATTTTTATTATTGAGCTTACTTATCAGGGCACGGGTATTATATGCTTGACCCAAATGGATTGTCAGACGACACATTTGTTTCCATGTTCGTAAGGTTTGACAAGAGTCGGTCTAATTTTCGTTTGGCAGTAGACGTTCATTGACAATCAATATCAGTCGTTAAATTGGTACCAACGAGATTGCAATAATTTAACTGTGCACAATTTAAAATCAATAAGACGCTACTTGATTTCTCACTTTCAACGCACGTTATATTGGCATTAAATTTATAATTAGCGAATTTCTTGGATATTATATACATAAGGAATCGATATTACGAGAAACCGAGAACAATTTGTATGTTATAATTAATACCGTCATATATCGTCTTCAATCGATATATATTTCGGCATTAATTGTTTCGTGTCCCTAATTATAATATTTAATGCCGGGTATCATTAATATGGCTATCATTGTTACTGGCAAATAAAAAGCGTACAGGGATTAGCGGTTACATCGAAGAATGCAAAATTCATCGCCAGTGAAATTTCTATAGCCTTATTTCAAAACCTTCGTGACTATTAAAATAATTAATTTGCAATCAAACCAGTAACGTCCTCGCGCTTCTACGTTAATATTTAATTTACAATGATACATTTAAACGTCGCCATAAATTCGCGTTAATAATTAACGGTGCAAAAATAAAAACGATCAGTATGTGCCTTTTCGACGCACAAAAATTGGAATGAAAATCATCAGGTGTTTGCAGTAACGCACGTGCTTGATATGCAATTTTTCGTCCGATGTTTAACATCGGGGGGTTTTTTAATTGAAAAAAATCAATGACCGTCGAAACGACGAAAGACAAAATTCTGTTCAAAATATCTTTAATCTTAAAATAGAGAATTAAATTTTCTTCCATTTAAGGCGATTCATTTTTGTTGTTTGTTACAGTTAAATTTGAACACATATATATATATATATAGTGAGATTATTAAATAATCACGGTCGTATGTTTTGTTAGAAAAACAAATACATTTATCTATAGCGTATCAAATTAATTATATTTGATACACGTGTTATAGGGACACCGGGGCTGTGAAACTTCATGACCGGTCTATAATTCAAGCGGAGAAGATCCCTCTCCATCCCACACACGGTCGTCTAATGTTGCGCACGGAGAAAAAACTATACCGTAAAATGTTGTTGTATGTTTGATGAGGAGTGCATAAAGGCGTTATTTTTATTTTAAAACGACATAAAATTACATTCTTAGACCAGTAAAATGGAACGTATATTGTAAATATAGTGACAATATGTATTAGTAATGTACTAACAATATATATCTCGTATAAATAATTATATATATATATATATATATATATACACTTAAAAAAATAATCTTACAAATTTTACTAAACTAGATAATAATAGTAAGAAAAATAGGCAAAAATGTAACTATAATATGATAAATTATGGTTAGAAACTTCTAAAAATATGTCAAAAATTACCAAAGAAATGATAAAAACAATGATATCGTCTAATTTACATTTTTGCTCACTTTTCCTACAATTACTATCTAATTTGGTAAAATTCGTAAGATTATTTTTTTCAGATGTCATATATATATATATAGAATATTTATTACCAATATATTCTCCTACACGGAGAAAACGTTTTATCAAAAAATACTATATTTACTACTACACGTACACAGAGAAAAAATTCTGGTAACAATTACCAGAATTTATGGTAATCGTTACACAATTATCCTTGACATGATCATTTTGGTAAAGCTAAGTATGTATTATTGTAACGACTTTCAGAATTCTATTAATGGTTACAAAAATCTGCTAATGTATACAAAAAACTTGTTCACCATAACCAGAATAGTATTATCAAAGATTTTTTTTCTCAGTGTAGGATGAGGCTTTTAAAAATGAAATTAATATTCTTTATTACTGTATAGATTACTATATAATATATAGTAATCTTTCGGAAGATGTCTGCAATACTGAAATTAAGTATAGTAAAATCTTTATTTTCAAAAAGTCCATCTTACAAGGTAATAGTAAATATAGTAATTTTTAATAAAACGTTTTCTCCGTGTATAGATCACTATACATATAGCGAATTATAAAAATGTTACATTTATATTATAAACATCGTTTAAAGAATGATCGCCCATCCAAATGACGAACACCGATAACGTTGCTTTATCCTCCTTTAATGTGATCTTTCATTACATCTCCCTTCATGTGCTCGATCACTCATACTCGTGTTTTATTAGTCTATAAAAATAATGTATGTAATATATGGATAATATATTAAAGGTCTTACAACATATGTTGTTAATATCTGACACATATAGTAGCATTATAATAACCATATATGGTCCATATATGACTACCTAGAACATATACTAATATATCGATTATATATAATCATACCTAGTAAAATATTTCTCATTTCATCAAAGCAGTGACGTGTTTAGAAATACGTTTCTTAAAAATACTAACTTCACTTCGCTGCTGAAATTATCATTCAGATCTTACTAAACTAATTGAAACGTACAAAGCATAAACGAAATTTTTTCGACATACAGTCGTCTATTCAAAGACATGTCAAACACGTTGACTTTAAAATTGCATTGAGATGAATGAACATTAAAACTTAACTTCGAGTCGACTAATTGGGTGCATTTCACGATGGGCTTTCTGAACTGCATCTGTACAGACGAAGCTTGGAACGTGTATACGATACGTTAAGAAATATATAGTCTAAATCATAACTTGGTGCCAAATTGTAATCAAACGTCTTAAGTACGTTTAACTTGAGCAACTAGTTACTGAAACCAATTATGAAAGTTCGCAGAAATGTAAATTATGTTTAGACTGAATAAGAACGATATGATTCGATAAAGAACCGACGTATCGTAGAATCGACGTGTTTTGAAACTATACGCACGCAACAAAGCTTGTTAAGCTCGGAAACATGATTGCAGTATAACATCGAGAAGCATTGCAAATAAAATGCATATATATACCTATACATATAAATATATACGGTAAATGCGACTTCGATAAGTTGAAAGCTTTTTCGGAATTGTATAGTTCGTACGTGTAACTTTTATTTGGTATTAAAAATGTGTACAAAAAATGATTAAGAATTACGCATTTGAATGAAGAAATATTTACGAATGGCGAAACTAAAATCGCTTTTTTCTACCTCAGACGCATTTTACTATTCGGGTGGTAAAAATGAAGTTCGAGTCAATGAAGTTCGAAACGTCGATGCTGGTTAAGCACGTAGATATAATAAAAGTGTATTTAAGTATTAACGATTTATAATGATTTTCAATTAAACTAACTGTATTACGTATTGTATGTGTATAGTAAATATGTAATATATGTGACTGTATATATAATGTTGAATTATTACAAAGCTCGAGCGAAATTGGTTTGTCTAGATTAAAGCGGTTTGAAAAGATTGCGAAAGTTGGTAAATCAAAAAATTAATTTTGTTTGTCAAACACAAATGTTACGTCACGTTTATAATCTAATTTGTTATTAAAGAATATATATATCCTGTCAAAAAGTATGAAAAGCCGGTTAAAGGACGAAGCGTGTCGCGGACACGCCGCCGCGCAAAATACGAAACAAAAACTTTGGCATTAACTAATTAATTAGGTTACACATTTTGCAATTCTTTTAAATCGTTCGTCATGACTCTTTTGCTGAGTTTCTTTACAATATCCCAATTAGGATAAACATAACATAACTCTTTTCTCTGTGTAATGTTATGTAGTACCATATTAACTCAGTAACATACTTTTCTAATATTTTAAGTACTTCGAAAAAGTAATCCAAATTGATTGAACAAGTAAATATATATCGATCCTACTGGTTTTCACATTAGGATAAAATTTATTTAATTTTAATATATATTAATTTATTATTTTAATAGGATATATTAAATATAATTATAATTAATTATAATTATTAATATGATTTAAATTAAAATTTAAATTATTTCATATAATGATTATGATTATAATAATAATATGTATATACTATTTGAATAAAATGAAATTTGTTTTTTATTTCTTTAATTGAAATAAATTAAGCATAAAGGATAGTAACATAAAATATGCAGCAAATTTCTTAATAGAGGGAATTAAATAATTAAAAATCGTATGAATTAAATATGTCGACAGGTTCAATTATGCACAGAGCAAAATAAACAGATACCGAATTTCTCTACCAGTCGTCTTAATTCAACCTCTTTAAAGAAAGTTAATTAACAAGATAAATTGTACGATCAGAATTAATTTATAATACATCGTCAATGTTTTATATAGCGTTACAAATTTACGACAGAAAAATATACTGTTTCGTATAAAACGTGGGGTTGAAACTTTTTTTCATTTATTGTTGGTGCACGCAAAATTATCATTCGACGTTTTGAATGAATAATGTTTCGGAGTCAAATAATTTTCGCGGTTCAATTTGAATGCGTAATGTCAATTTTCATAAAGTTTCCTTTCGCTCGAAAGTATAGTAAAAATTGTGTTTCTGATGTTTATTACGTATTTACATTTAACTCGAATCATGGTCAATTTAAAAAAAAATCCTGCTTGTTCATGGTATTTATTAACGGATGACAAATGGGTTTATTTGGATCTTGTTAAAAACAGATTAAGATGTTTAAAAAATGGTATAATTAGGTTTTAATGTATCCGAATCAAATATGGGGTGTTGTGCAATGAAAATAAAATAAGGGTTAGTAGAACAACCCTGGTATAAATAGGAATATTTTTAAAACGTTATGGCACCCCGTTATGACTATGCTGGCCGTGTTACGATATACCCTATATTTGTTTAATCATTTCGTTCAGTCATAAACATCTGATAAAGTCCCATCAAGTTATTCAGTTCTACAATATATATATACAGCGTTTATTACGCTGAAAAAAATATTTGATAACTGTTATGAAATATAATTTTGAATATGCTCAATTAAATATATGATAATATATTTATTACTCTGAATTTCATACGTAAATTCATGTAATAACTAATAATATATATGGTAAATATTTAATAGCTATTATTACTTCAATTTATATATTAAATTAGAAACAATATATATTATGCTATATTTAATTGGGCATATTCAAAATATATTTCATAACAATTATCAAATCTTGTTTTCAGTGTATAAACTAAATTATTCCATTTACTTTTCATATAATATATATGAATATAATAATATATTCCAAATATCATATACGCATACTATATATAGTAAGAAAGGTATATTTATATATTTATTTAAAAAAAATTCTGATAATATCATACGGTGGAAATGAATACAATGTTCGACAATGAAAAATTGTGACGAGAATAAATAAAATAATGTAATATAAGACTGAATGTGTAAATAGAATTTTTCGGGCAAATTAAACTGTTAATACAATTGTGGGGATTTATTAAAATATTTCAGATATTCTCTTAGGTCAATATTATAGTAAAAAATAAAAGTGTTCTATATTTTGATGAAAACACACCATCGCACACATCGTTTCTGTATTATTTGCATTAATTAATAAAATACTATTAAATCAAACATAAATGTAAATACATAAGGTTTATGCTGAATGCTCAATTATTTTAAACTTAAACGCTTAATAATATATCATGTAATAATGCAATTAAGTAATTTAATATATTTTAAATAATATTCACCTTTCACATAAAGTACCATTGGTAATTGTAAGTTTGTTAAAAAAAAGTGAAATTATTATGATAATAGTATATTATTAATATTTATTGTTATATGATTACAATTATTATTATTAATCTTTTATATACTTAAATGAAAAGTGCCATATATATAATCTTTTGTAATCGTTCTTATTAATAATGGTAATAATCAAGTATATAAAAAATATTACTCATATTCTATAATTATAAGAAATAATTAATTTGAAGCTAATATGGTATGAGCTTTTTTCAGAATCCATTTTTTCATATATAAAGTATTTATATATTTTCATATATAAATATATTAAGAATCGTTAATAACATTAAATTTGTATAGTTTGTAAATAACGTCTAGGTATTTTATTGAAAATGATTTTATTCACATAAAACTACCATTATTTTGCTGAATTCAATTGCACATACATATGTCATATATACGTAAATCAATACATCCATTTATTTTGTTTTGTAAATAAATTAATAATAATTTTAATATAAAATAGAATATATAAAATGTGTTTATATCACAATATTTATTTCTATTTCTCTTTGATTCATTTTATATGTAAATTCATATAATATTGTTTACTTTGATTGAATAGTTATATATATGTTAATAATGCTATTATTTTTATAAATTGTTATTACATACATATATAACTAAAATTATTGTTAATACATATAATTACTTAAAATGTAATTATAAGTATAATTATGTATTAATATTTGTTTGTTTTTGTATTAAATAAAGTTTTTGAAAATTAAAAAATTATTTACTTCATTTTATTGTTATATAATGTACAACTTATTAAAATCATTGTTATTAGAATAAGCGATTTTTTATGAAACATCGAGAATTATCTTTGTCTTATACATAATAAAATATCTAATAGACACATAATGTACATATATATATATATACATATTAAGTAAATAATATGTGTTAATAAACTTATTGATTTTTCAAATGTATGGTATTATAATGTATAAACGAGCAACGTAATAAAACAAGATTTAATTTTTCTAATTTATAAACATACATACTCTTATCCAGCAGGAAAGATACAAATGGCCTGGTACTGGCACAAACCTGGTACCAGAGTTGCCACTACTGGTACCCAATAATAGCCCAATTGTAAACCTGTATACACGCACAGAAGTATTTTGTAGATACAAACAAATTTTGTTTTATTCAACAAAACAGTTTTGTTGTTATTTAACTAAACAAATAGTTTTGTTAGATCAACAAAATAAGATTCAAATTCGATCATTTTGTGATATTGTTGATGTTTTTTATTTGAATCAACACACTAATTTTGTAAAATTACATTAAACGTTTCAGTAAAAGTGTAAATATTTACAATATATTTTATTGAACTCATATATTTCACAGACAAATTGACAAAATACGTTTAACAAAATAATTTCTTTAATTAAACTACATCATTTTTGCGCGTGTAGGTCCATTGTATAAACAGCTTTGGAGTGATAACATCGGCCCAGTACTGGTAACACTATTAGGACAGTACTGGTTTGCAACGTTTCTAGTACTGGTTTACAACATTGCTAATACTGGCGTGAAACATTTTTAGAACTGGTTTGCAGTGTTTATAGTACTGATAAGCAACGTTTCTAATACTGAATTACAACGTTTCCTTTACTGGAAATTATTCGTTAACTAATAAAAAAACGCCGGGCCATTTCTCCTACTCTGGCAAAGTCCTACTGGATATATTCAAATCAATCAAAGATAAATATTAATTTATATTTTCAACAAAATTTTGATAATAAAAGAAGAACCTAATTAATTCTACAAAATTGACAAATTTACGTTTACAATTAAAAGAACTTATAATAAAATAATTATAAACAGCATTCCTTATGCTCATAAAATTATTTTATAATTATAAATAAAAAACATAAGGTTCAAGTCTTCATCAACATTATAATTTTTACATATTTGTGTTATACAATAAAAATGAATAGTCTTGTTTTTAATGAATATTTTATTTTTGCCTGATAATGATCATGTTGACATTATTAATTATTCCTCAAACTTATTACAATTAATAACTCTATATTCGTCAACTTTGTTATACTAAACGTGTATAATACACAGTAACCCAGGCTTTTAGAATTTGCAGCCGTTTTGTATTTCACGGTAACGCAATCATTGTTTATAGCACGGTAGTAATTGATCCGACTGAAACATCGCAGGAAGTGCAATAACATAATAAAAATATGGTAAAATCTCGTCACATTATAGACGTTGAAAAATCAGGGTCACGTGATTAGTTAAAAAAAACAAGTGCACTTGTCTCGAACGAACACAATTATATTTCTATTTAAAATACACAATACAAGAATGTCGCCCCTGAGTGGGATTCGGAATTGGATGTGGAGAATTACTGAAATGCAACAAAGCAGGCCTGCAATCGATAAAACCGTCAATGAATAATAATTATTTGTCATCCGCAGCGGATAGTTCAGTTTAATTAGTCCAAACATAACGATGTAAAAATGTTATAAAATGAATCATTATAAGTTTATTTAACGATAGGTTTGAAGACACACGGCTATTTAAGTCAATGTTCCTCAAACAAATGTATATGTTGAACGATAGTTTTGGGGACAGACCAGTAAAATAAGGTGCCAGAGCCCCCAGGACCTCGACCTTGTGGTCTTTGTGGTACTTGTCCTAGATTTATTTTTACATAAGGAAGGGGGGGGGGGCAAAGCCCCCGCATTCTTGCTATGAGGACGACCGATGATGCTCAGCCATGTTTGCGTAAAAAAATGCTCTTCACCCTCGTAACTAGGTGCCCAAAAAGGGCGCGTCCCCAAACCTGTCCATATATATATGTATTTAAATGGAAAACCTTTAACAACTCCGTCACATTAAAAAGTACTACATAATTTAAATACAGCCGAAGGAATTATACAATATAATACACGACACCAATATTTGGCGCCCACCAACCACCAATCACTACGTCACTGTAAAATTGTGGTCTATGTTTGTTAAACAGAAAAACACTAATCTCTGTTTTAGTGAAAGGCTAAACCCGTCAATGCGATGTCGAATGTCGGGATGAATTTCGGTTAGGGTAATTGCAATTGTGTCGTTATTTCGAAATACATGTAACATTAAATATAAGAGAATGAGGAGCGTGGCAGTCCAACGTTAAAGCAATCAACATAATTTTGCTATTAAAGTAACACACAACTTTTCTGCTTCACCGGCGTTACCAAGTTCTACATTAAATTAACATTTTTATGCTAATATCGCTCATTATGCCATGTTCGTTCGAAAAATAAAATGTTTATAACCTTTGCCGTTATATCAAACGTGCTTTATTTTTCTGTTTGTAACTTCACCCGTAAGAGAGCACTGGCGTACAATAATAATAACACGAACGAAAATAATAGTAAATATTTACAAGTCCAGTAAACTTCAGTGAAGAAGGAAAACGCCTAATGGCATCCATACATGAAAGCAAAGCAACCATAATGTCAGCGCCCATTTCCTGCGCCGTGAAAAAATAACTCGTAAAATGTTTCTGTCTTTATCGACTGCATTTAAAAATACATATTTAATTTGACATTAAGCCTAGGCTTGAAGTTTGTTTATCACAAAACAGAATACAAATATGTGTATATATAATATATCACACACGTATGTATACTTCGTGAACTTTGCATGATTTATTTATTGATATCATTATAATTAATATACATGAACATTAATACATACGAATTTTGTTTCATACATTCAATATTACTGATAATATATTTCGAATCGACATAAATTTTATTCGTAAACTCGCATACTTAATTTTATAATATCCTTACGACTATTAAGCGTTTTCCTTTTCTTTTTTCTATATATTGATACGCAACGTTTCACTCTTTTTATAATTTTTTTTACTCTATAGTCTTACAATTTTCCTTTTCTTTTTATCGTGACGTGAGAACATTGCAATCGTAATTAATTCGTAAATTATCAAACATACGGATTGTTATTCCGAGGTGTTGTATATTTTTCAAATGAACATCAGATAAGTGATAATATATGGACTGGATAAAAAAAAACAAACAATTTTTTAAAAATAATAATACAGATGCAATTTATTATTTTGTTGTGAAAATTCAATATGGATGTAAGATTATATAATATTTCGACACGCGTTGATGGAAATAAAGATCGCAACTTTCTTGTTTTCACATATGAAAGTTGCGCAAAATAAATACATATTGATAAAGGAAAGGTCATTTTAAATGATTACATTATGTGTATTAAAATTATTATTATGTGTATTGTTACTTGATTTCAAAAACGTATACGTCAAAAATTATCTTAAGAATTCCTGAATGTATATATATAGTATACACTGAGAAAAAGATTCGATAACTGTTATGAAATATATTTTTGAATATAGGAGCAACCACATATATGATAATATTTATTGCTTGGAGTTTGATTTTTATGTCGTAAGTAATTAACTATTAACAAATATTATAAATATAATTTATATGTAATAACAATTATTATTTCTATTTACATATTATACACAAAGTGATAAATATTATCAAATATGTGGTTGCGCCTATTCAAAAATATATTTCATAACAGTTATTAAACCTT
>JABFQC010004254.1:0-12899 GCA_022817085.1 Psilanteris sp. ZL-2020
GAATGCATTCTTAAAACGAAATTTATCATTCAATATGTTATGTTATGTTATCACATCTTCTTAACAACGAAACATTTTACAATAATAAAACTGGATATTTATAAAAATGCTTTGAATAAATTTTACAAAAGTTGTTTACAATTGAAAAGTTCAAGTCAGCTTCAATTACTTTTCTTCCTGGCACACACATAATTCAAAATACATTATATATTATATTATGGAAAATGAAAAAGTTTTCCACTTTAATATTACCATTTTAAAAGAAAAGTTTAAACTTTTAATCGCGTATAAAACTTAAAAGATTAACATTTTTGGATATTACTGTATAATGTATGTAATTTGTGGGAAATTATATATATATATATATATATTATAATTTTTTAAATGATCTTATAAAGCAATAATATAACTAACTCCAGGTAGTATATATGAAGTAGGTAATTTAAGGTTATAGAATATTAAAGGTAACTTTATTATAATATTCAAATATATTACATACTTAATTAATCAATTGTGCACACATACTTGTATTTAATTGCAATAATAAATATGGTACTGAATAAGTACGCCTTAAAAATGAAAAAAATTATCTATAGAAAACAACTGTCGTGTTTCTACATTTCTTATTTATACATTAAATTTTTTCTAGCATATTTTCCTATGCAAATTAATTATTAAATAATAGATGCGCCATTTTTTACAAGTGATGAATTTGTAAGATTTATTAATGATTATGGATTATATAATATACATTTTTTATTTAATATGAGACAATTATCAAAATTACTCTTGTCAAAATAAATGAAAAAATGTATATCATTACAATTAATCGCTTAATTTTTTGTTAATTTTTATTGTTTAATTTTAATCATTATTTTTAAAGAAAAATTATAAAAACTTGTATTAATAAATTATCAGGTTCTTTACATTTGTATAAAATTAATAAAATCTTCTTACTTAAATTTAACGATATTATTGATAGAATTGAAAATTTTTTGTTTTAAAAAATAATAAATTTTTACTGTATATAAATGTTCATTATTAACGGACAACGGAACAAGTAATATCATTCACCAATTCTCTGTAATTTAAAATATATAAAAATATATATATTATCACAACATTTTTTATTTAACGTATTTTCAGTACATTTCAGTTACACGAACTTCAATTGTAAACGAAGTAATATAAGATAAAACAGGATAACGAATACGTAGTTTACGATTTATACAATTTAATTTCAAGCGTCATAAAATGCGCACATTATACTTCTAGATTTAATCAAATTGAAATTTTCTATAGTACAATAAAAAGAGAATAACTGAACTAGATTACGAAGTAAAGTTGTGTTACAATACATAAACTGTTACATAAAATATATAATTTATTTGCGCTCTTGTAGTTAATCAGATTTGTTTTTCAAATAATTTCAGTAACGCCATTCACCACCGAAGCAACTATCAACTTTTTATTTATTTCATAGCGGTATTGTAAACAAATAAATATATTTGTTAAAACTTATTTGATTCGTATATTTTAAATAAACACAGTAAGCAAAACATAGTATATATAATTAAATTAATTGAATATAAAAAAATTCAAAACATATTTTCAAAGCAAATATTTTTCTATTGTAAAAGCACTTTGGAGACCATGCTATAATTTTTATAAATTGTTAATTTGAAATGATAAAAATACTGTAATTTAGTTGACGTAACCTAAATTCTTAAGAAAAAGGAATCGTCATTTTGACAAAATATAAATAAACTGATTTAATCAAATATATAAACTGATGAATATTTAAGTACATCGGTTCTCGTCTTAGATTGGTGTTTCTACGTCCAAGCAGGACTCTCACAAAGGCAAGCACACATGAAAGTAGCCCTTGAACAACAGTGTATTTGCTAAGCAAATGGCCAATCATACATATACAAGGAGACCAGCACTTGCAGCATATGCATTATAGAGTGCATACACTTCACAAAGATATTCACCTTCGGACAAGCAGCGCGTTCGCCACAATCCATCTCGAACCCAAAAGCTTCGTACATACATTATTCCATTTTATGAAATATTTCACGGCAAACTATAACCTCGAAAAATACACCGACCTCATCCGCACGACAAACGGCTCGCTCCTGATCCTATCCTTGAGGGTGGTTTATCCGATCTTTACAAGAATGGAATATTTGTCAACTGATTTCCTAGAAACATTTCCCTTTGGATATTTCCATCATATTCTTCGAAAATGTAACTCGAGGTTTTGACAGGCCGCACTTTATGATACAGACAGTATTTTTTGCTTTTAAGGGAGAATCATGTACATACATTTTCCTTTGATCGTAACAAGTATATTTCGTATGAAACTGCAACACCGTACAGAAAGATTTAATACTAAGTGTCAGAATAACTCGAAAAGTAAGATAAATAAAATAAATTACTATGCTAATTTTATAAGACATGCACGGAGAAAAAAGTACGGAATAAAATTACTATACTTCATAATAATGCAAACAAAGTTATATATTAGTAGTTTTTGTGTACAATATCTAATTATTTAACATTTTATTTTACTCATTCCATCATTCTGTATAAAGAAATTTCTTAAATACAGTAATATTAATTATTATTTTTAATGAAACATAGTTTACAAGTGGATATTATTATAAGAGTATTTAAGTAATTTTCTAAGACAATATGGTAAAAAAAATATCACAATAGATGCAAGTATTATGAATATGGAACGTTATAAATATTATGAATTAAAAGTCCTGAAGGTTAAAGTTGAATGCTGTGTTTTGTTTTTCTGTTTATCCTGAAAAGTACCAGATTTTGTCACTAATTAGCACAATTATTCTCAAAAGTACAAATATTTTACATACAGTAGTGTATATGTTCAAAAAAGTGTAAATATAAATATAGACAATTTTTTATAAGCATTGTAACATATGAACATTTTGATAGTGAAATCATAATACACTCTGTAAAGTATACACTCAATGATGAAAATACTTTATCTCGAAAATTCCAAAGATAAATACATATATGATACATCTAGAGAAAATAAATATATTAAATTGTGCTTAATAATATTGTTATCATTATTGGTTGTTACGAATATATGCAAACATCAATTTTAGTATTGAACGCGTTAATTTGAATATACGTTCATTTATTCTTATATATTGTAAACATTATATAAAAAGATATTTTAATTGCATACACTTATTTTGATTGAGTTAAAATGCATGTAAATACTTTTGTATTATTAACAAAATAAATCACGTTTTATTGAAATATTTACATAAATATACAAAATATTTTAAACATACAAATTACAAACTGTATGAATATGCATAATTAAGTCCTTTAAATATTTCATGAAAACATTTTGATAATTTAATTACGCAATGATTCGTAATTATTGTTTATATTAAGTCATCGCCCATTAATCTGATTAACTTTATTGATTAACTGAAAGTAGTAACGTTGATCAAGTCACATAAATCAAAACTTTATGAAATCATAGATTAAAGATAACTTTGCTTTTTATGTGCTTTTTATTCAGTTCTATAACTTGGTAACAATAATTAAATAAAAACACATTTCATAATATTATTATTATATTATAAAATTATTTTCAAAAATCACTACCGTTGAAAATTCGTAATATGTAAATTATTAGTAAGAATTACATATAAATAAATGTATACGGAAACATGAATTTAAGAAAGAAGTAAATTCCATTATGGTCACTTTTCATAATGTGCAAATCCACTGTATTAAAAAAATGATGACTTTCCGCATAAAAATTTGCCACAAAACATTTATACACTCATTTTGGCACTTTTCAATAAAACTCAAGTATTACGTTGAAACAAGCGAGCGTGACAAGCTCACTCTCGTTCGTTATAAAAAGTGCATCCGGTGATGAAAATTCTCGATGTGCAGAACAGTCATTGAATTCTCGGGAGTGCAATGCTCGACAAAGATGATAAATCCATTGTTGCCGGTCCGAGGCTCGTGTACCTTCCTTTTCAGCCGTCGCTGTAATTATAACAAATTGTTTCTCTCTTGGCGATCCGCTGCCGCAACGTACACGACGGCTAGCTGGTATTTCACGTTCTGCAGTGCCGTTGATGCGCATATTATTATTAGATTAAAAGGCGATAAAACTTAATTAAGACTTCATCAGTCGCTTGGTAGAAGCAAATTTATTGGCGAGTGTTGCTAAGTGAACTTAATTGAGACGCCTGCTCGCCTCCATATAACAAAGGATAATACGGTCCGAGACATTATCTCCTATGATTTTATTTCAATCGATAATTCAATTCCAAATCGTTAATAAATAGTTTATTTGTTGGCGGCAATTTGGCGCACTACGAATGCATGGCTTTGTTCAGGTAACCATTAAAAGTAATTGTTATTTCAATACAGATTTAAATTTATCAATTAATATTGTCTACTTGGAATTGCGATTTCTATTTAAGTGTCACCAATTTCTTGGCCAACGATATTTGTCTTAAGAACGTTGCAAAAGTAACGTCTGAAATAGGGAAGAGGCAAGGTTATTTTCACAACATATATCATATTACCTTAATGGGTAATTTGGTATAAGCGTTTCTACAAATTCCTTTAAGAATTATAAGAGAAATTTACCTTTCACTAATTTGTATTCTTACTTTTATTGTGATACATTTCTTGATTAAACATTTATTAATTACCTTAGTTACCCTATTAAACAAATGATGATTCACTGCATGACATTTCATTTGTCATCCTATAATCTTGAAATGTAGTTCATGACCTCATTATAGTAATAACATGAATATAATTTTCATTCTGCAATCTGAATTGGAATTAAAATCTCACGTTTAAAAATGTATACTCTTTTTGTCGTTGGTATACAGTTGCGTCTAAAATCGGGGTTCGAAGTAATTGATTTGAGTAATCAAATTATAGATTAATTAGAATGTCTTTGGCTAATGTATATGATGAATTATTTATTTTGAAAACTGAAAAATGTAAAACTAGTCATTATAAATATTAAAAACTAATTCATTAGAAGTTGTGCATTGTTAATATCCTCAATATACCACATCCTATTTGAAAATAATATTATTTTAAAATGTATATTTCATCAAGAGAAGATGACCCTTCAAATCGATCGGGATGCCTAGAACACAGTACAAATTAGTTCTCTTAATCTTCACAATTGTTTTCATGGAATAAGTTATTTTCAAGAAGCTCAGTTCTCATCTTCTTCAAAATTGAGTTCAGTTGAGATCGTTCGTTTGCTTTTGAATTAAGAATAAGCTTCCTAGGATTAGAAAAGTTATTCAATTGTAGGTAGCATGATTTGTCGCTTTTTTCTCTTTACTACTAGAATACTTGCATCGTCTTTTAAAGGATCGTCATTTTAAGCCACAACTACTGAACTTGCGATGACGGAATCGAAATTGCGCGCGTCTCCTTATACGCTCTTAACAGAATCCATATTCATGAACTGTGATTGTAACAAACCGCATCTATGCCGAGTATCAAGGAAAAAATATAATCCACTTGTACTAAGCTTGAATTTGAATTAAGACCTTTATCGACATTATTGTAAGATAGTTTGGTGTCTTCTAGAGAAACTGCATAAGCAAAATCTTTTACAATAAGAATCACGCAAATAAAGTGCCATATTTCAGGTTTTATCAATATTTATGTTTCAAGGAATATATACGTAATTCATTTTTGACATTCTAAATATTTAACTATTATTATATAGAAACTAATCAAGTACATTGAGAAATCTGAATTGTACAATATGAATAGTAAGATATTGTGGATGCTGATTGGTTAAGACAAATGAATGTAGCAATATGATTGGTTAAGAAGATTACTATATTAAATAGTCAAAGTTATATAGTTTTAGTTACAATTTGGGTTATTTCTGGTACAATATGATTTTCTCAGTGTAGAAAATTCATCAAAAGAAATTACTCTGAATTAATGAAATGTATTCTTATTTTATTCGATAATAAGTTACAACAAATAGCATATCATTATTATTATGTATGATTACTTTAATTCTAATTATTTTACTTAAAAAGCATGTTTTATTACCAACTTGAGTCCTTTTCATGTAAATATTGCACGTTAATTTAAATTATCGTGTATTGTAACATTCGAATTTGCATTGTATCTTTTCAACAAATGCTGTACATTCGTCGTTACGCCAATGCTCATTTTTGTTTCTTATATTTAACTATTACTATTGTTATAATGTATATTTCATGTACGATTATATTTAAAGTTGTACTACTTCTGTTTTCAAAGTTTATCGGTTTGTATATGTTTTATTTTTATATACAAACTGACGACATACTTTCTTCATCAATAATGTTTGTAAATAGTTATTGACTTATTTCTGTTTCATTCCAATCAAATTCGATATAAAGCTCTGCTCTTCCTTTTCGCGTTTAAATTTAATTTTTCAGTTCAATAATCAAATTTCGCCTCTGGGTCTCGTAGATTCGTCAAAGTCTGTGAACTAACGTGACCAGCAATAATATCAATTCAGGAAGCATCTACATTTAGATTCTGTCTCAGTTAAATGTAATCTCATTGACTACTATACAAACATTTCGCTGATCATCGATTACGTCACATAAACAATAAATGAGATTATTTATGTATTTTATTATTTAATCAAACAATCTCCTATATTAAACTCAATTAAGATTCATTTGGTAAATTGTGGTATTTTAAAATGAGTTTATTTTGAATTGAATTAAAATTATAATTGTAAAACGAAACATCGTTATCGTTGTACTTTCTCATATATAGAATTACGATTATTATTTCAGTAGATTTACATCATACTATTATACTGGGCCACGCAATTTTAATAGGTATACATTTTTATTGAAATCTCAAAACAATCATTCATTTAATAAATAATAAATTTAACGTTGTTAAAAAATTATATTATGAAACTTAACCTATAATCAATTTTTGTTTAAAAATTCATTTAAACGTTTCTCTCTTTTTACAATAATAAATTTAATTTCCGTATTATAAATTCTTTAAACAAAAATATCATATATAATATTTTCATCGTCAGAATAATTATTCAATAATCGATAAATCATAATCAAATTGTAACAAGTTTTAACTGTGAATTTGAAATTCGTATAAATATGATTTACAATAATTTAATAATATATATTAAACCTATTTCAGCATGGAAAAAATTGAATACGATGATTTTTGTATGAAGTTTTTCTCTAAATGCAATGTACATCTCATGACAATATAATTAAATCATATAATATAATAAAATACGTATACGTATAATTTCACAGCGGTTACATATAAATTTTATTTCTCAATTTTTATTATTAGTTCGTCCCAATCCAATAAAAGAATATTATATTTAACGAATATTTATTTTCCAACTTCCTGACTATGTTGTTTCTAAAATTTAACAGCCAGAAGTTAAAAGTTAATGTAATCGACATTTCGTAATCTTGTTCACATATTCTTATTTATAAAACTTAACCATAATGTTCACTTAAAATAAACTTAATTAATATAATAGCATGTATGCAGTTATAAACAAAAATGCAATCAAATCAAGGTACTTTTTTATGGGTCTCTTTATTCTGCTCACGAAATAAATGTAGTTGAAAAGTTGTACTCGTTCGAGACGTATTTCGCACTCATCACTTTTACCCTTTTCGTGTATTCCCACTAAGTCTAAAAAATTTCGCGAGCTCATTTCGTCCTTCTGCAACCAACTTTTGCGGGCAATACGAGTAACGGTCTTCTGGAGTCTTGTCCATTATGCACAGAATCACTTGCATTATTGAGTATGCACCTGCGGCAGATCGGAGAACACGAAATGTTCAGCGCCACAATTTAAGGACCCATCGGTCTGTTCATCTTCCCCGTACATACACATACTCGAACGAGAGTCTGCCACTTTTCCGCAAAATCTAATAAAAAATATAGAGAACCGATAGACGTGGAATTATTAAAATATAAATTTCAGGAGCGTCCAATTAATTATTTATACTTTCAAAATTGTTCTTGCATTTTGTTCTCACATTTAACATATATTCAAACCTTTAGATTTTGAATTATCAAGATCTGCATTCAAAGTTTGTACTCTTTTTATTTTATTTGTGTTTACATATCAAGTTATAATAAGCCAAATATATTTGTTTGTATTTATGTTTTATGTATAATTAATTGTAATAGTAATTTTTGATTAATTTTTCAAAATAAAGTAATCTATACACATAAATGTAACCTTAATTTATCTTAATATATGCAAGTAATGGACAGCAATGCGGGCAAATAATGCATAAAAAGCTTAATGTTATATCGCCTGATTTAATTTATATTTAAATTTCTTAGTAATTTATGAATCATGATGCAAAACTATTTAACTTTACTACTACATTAAATAAGGAAACTAGATTTTCTTCGCCTTCGTCATGATTGGCTGACATCGTGGACTATTTAAGCTTATAAGTGAACTTTGATGATCAGACTATGAGAGAAAGTTAAGTATATCGTTCCCAAAGTAAGTTAAGTTAAGCTTATTAAAATGGTACGTGTGTTTTAATTACAAATACCATTAATGAATTAATCTACAAAATTGATAATTGTTTTTGTACGCGGTTTTTGGCAACGGTAAAAAAAATTTATATCGCGATAAAACCGACCGATAACGAACTTTTATTATTTAAAGTATTTTCGTTATATTGACAAAGATATGAAATGCATATAACGATGTTTTTACCAATTAATCAAACGAGATACGGCAGAAGCCCGTATAAAACATAAACATTCGCGTTCGCTAGTCGATATGTACGTGTACTAACATAGAATGCGCACATGCATCGCAGAAGAGATTATACATACGAGCAATCGCAACGTTTCGACAAGAGAGAAACGAACCGTGCGAGTGAAACTGGCGTTTTCATTTTTTTTCCGCGGCAAATTCTGCATCCGCGATATGATCGATTGAAATAGGGCCTTTTTGTAGCTCACAGACCGTCCCGGGAAAGTGTTAATTTGGAATGGATTTGGACGCTTGCCAAAGACCTCAAGTGGCTATACAAGCAAAAGTAAACACCACCCTTGTATCGTAAACATACAACTGAATTACGACTTGGTATTTTTCTTATTGATATTTAAATATGCGCAAGTACAAATACGTACTATGAAATTGGACTGAATTTAATCAAGATCGAGTTTAATTTTAAATGCAAATTCTAAAACCAACCAATCATGATAAATATTTAAAACTATATTTTACTTTAATCATATTATTTTACAGCATAAAGGACTATTTATTTTATTTAAAGTAAAATACAAAAATATTTCTTATTTATGAAAGATGGAAATATCATTAACGTGTTCGAAATATTGATAAAAATGAGATTACTAATTATATTTTACGCTGCAATAAAAGTATTTTATCCGATTTAGTTTTTCTTACAATAATCTTTTAATGAAAACATGTTGTTCATATTTGTATATATATATATTACGATCAAAAAATATTTTTTGTCAAATTAATCTCAATCTCTAACACAGGTAAATGAATTTCACCCGTGAGAGGGTAGGATCATTGTTTATCGATTACAAAGTGTACGCAAACGTGCCAATATTCTTCTGTTAGTCACCGTCTTTTTAATAACAATTAAATTCAATTTACATATTTTTAATATTCTAATCGAATTAACTGATTTTTCTTTGAATAAATATTTATTATATAATACAGAGATTTATATTTGTTATATATATTCGGGAATGCAGTTTGGAATAATAATATATTTTATATCATCTCAACGAACTAATTTCATTTCACTGAAAATGGAATTTTTTGTATTTTTTGAATATTCAAAATATTATACTAAGATAATTACTAACTTACTTTTGAAAATGCAAAATTTGTATATATTTTCTACACCAAATAATTTAAAATACTCGTTGAAAATCACGTTTATTACAGTTTATTATAATATAATATTATTTATTATAACAAATTTCAATTAGTTTTTATGACAATTTTTTTTCTGTGAATATGTCGTAATACATAACAAGAAAACATTATACTACGTTATCATTATAAAATCGATCACGTTTCTACATAAATTCCGAAAACAGTTTCATTTTATAATTGTCATAAATGGTTTATAATATTCACAAATGATTGATCGGTAATATTCTGTAATGATTATTTGTAATTCACATAAACCAAACTGTGTCATAAATAATTTATACGTTGAATGATCCACGTTGCAAAATTTATTCTAAAATAAACAGTCATCGAAATTATTAACATTAAATATACATTTTTTGGTACATTAATTAAGGCTGAAATAATTTAAATAAATGCTGAAACTCAAATAACATATTTTTACAATATCTACGATATAATCTCTTCATTTAAAAACATTTGGTGATCACTAATGTTAACGGAATTTCATTCCCGTATGTGCTTTGACAATATAATTCTTCTATATTCACTAGGAAAACTGACATGTCGTTGATCTTACAATTTTAGTAAAGCAATTCACTTTTTAACAGACATAAGTCACACAAAGAGGATTTTGACGTGTTATTCCTAGGAATATAAAAATAAAAACGAAGTAATAATATAGCTTTAAGTAGACAGGAAACGTTTTAATTTACCGTATGTACTTATGTGTTCATAAAAAAAATTATATTATAATAGCTGCAATTTAAACGTAGCCATGAGTAAAGAGGGATTTTTTTGTAAAGAGGATATAAAACTGAGATGATGTTCATAAAAAAAGTATAAAGTCTTGGATATATTGGGGTTTAATCGGCATCTTTTACGCTACACATTACTAATTGCAACCAAATAAATGCAATCTTGTACACGTATTAAAAATTCAATTAACGCTTGACTTTGAGTAAATATTTTTTCTTTCACGATTTCCATATCAAATGAAATGCAATAAATGTTATTAATGTTGACCCCATTATTGATTGTTAGATAAAATATTGAACAAAGTGGCGCAGTTGCTTGTTAGCCGCAACATTCAATATTGCAATAACTTGGTTCGTAATATGGCGCCGCCTGTGAACGCAATATTCATGAATATTTAAAATAGGATAGGTACAATTTAGAAACGCCTTTCTCACACCGCGAACTAAAAGTTTACATTTGATTTGAATTGCAAAATGGTCCGTTGTTTATTACGATTTATCATTTTTAATGTATCTTGTCAAGATTCATTCTAATGTATTAGATTGAATCATTTCTGCTGCAGGTGAAAAGCTTTGATGCTAATGAATTGCATAGTCTGTAATTCTAATATAAGGTTGCTGCAGGTGTATAGGCATTTGGGATAGCGGATTATTCATGACAATAGTTCGTTAGTTTGAAAAGATAGATAATACGAAAGATATTGTTGTTACATAATGCATAATTATACTGACGTGATTATATAAATACATATTTTTAAATTTACATACCATCGAATGGCATTGCTCTATCCAGTCGTTGTGCATATTTATAATATTCTTTGCAGAAGAAAATATTACAATTTTAATACAATATGCTTTACCACATTGTAATCTAAATTTTTATTTACGTCTTCTTTATATTTAGACAATCTTTCATTTTCATAGGCACAAAATTTATACGACCATAAAGTACATAAATCGGAATAACTCACTGCAACTCGCGTAGTAAAATAGGTGCTTTTGAATTTGTATTTATTATAAAGTAAATGTTTAAACGAACACATAAGTTATAATGTTAGCAAACCGTTCATCATCTTGAATAACATATTTTGTTATATATAAATATAGAGCTTTAAGAAAAACTCTTAAAAAATTCCAGGTTATTTCAATTTCTTAAATTTAATATTATTTAAATAATATCTATATTCTATTATAATTTTATTGTATTTCGGTTTACATTACTACGCAACTAAAAGATTTTAAAATAATTATTACAGTTATTTTAGCAAATTATAAAATAAAATATAAAAATAAAGAATCGTTTAAAATAAAACTTACTACTGATAGTTCAAAATACATATGTATAATAATTATACAATCAATATAATAAAATAGTTTTTTCCTTATTTATATTAAAAATAATAATATGAAAATTTAAATGAATATACTTTTATAAATCGACGATTTTCTAAAATATTTTGTAGAAATTGCTACTAAAAACATATAAACATACCATAATAATGGCAAATACTCTATACGTGAAATAGAGTATAGTGTCTGGAATGCATATTGAACTATTTGCGCATTCACACACAGTTTTAAGTCTTGTTTGCACATTTCAACACGCAAATATTTCTACATTGAATATAGCTTGATATAATAAAGTGAATAATGATAACAGTATTATACCTAAACAGTACTTAATTATTACTATCATGATTATATATGAACATAATTTCGAAATAATTCAAGTTATGAAATAATGTGGGTAATTTAAGCAGTATATGTTACTTCGACGTAACTAAAAAAACTATTCATTACTTAAGGAAACTTTTACTTCTACTCTAAAAATTAAGATGGAATGATTAAACTTTACGTGTAAAATGAATCTTTACTCTAAACTCGTTATATTGTAGTCTTTTATTTTATTTATTTGAAGTAACAATTTTATAGCCTTTTTATTACCTGCAATACAAGTCGAGGATGACTCCAGTTTTGTGCACAGAAAGGTTAATTAAGACAGATAAGCTGATGAATTATTCTAAAGGAAGACGATCTTCTCCAATGTGCTTTTACGTTTAGAACCTAACAATAAACTCAACATGACGTCGAACATATGATAACACCACTTCAGTTGCCACTGGGAGTTTCAGTAGCTAAATCAATGTTTGATCAGACAT
>JABFQC010004255.1:0-12899 GCA_022817085.1 Psilanteris sp. ZL-2020
GTTTAAATTTCACCTCGGGTTGTATTCTTCGGGGTAATCGTCAAAGTAGTCGTCGTCATTTTTTAAGTAATCGCAAAAAATGGAAGAGGATCGCTTTGTTGTATTTTACAAAGGACAAAGGTCGATTTTGAGAGTCCAAAAGTGATAACCGGGATTTGATGGGATCGGCGATGGGGTCATTATGTTTATGTACGGCACCGAGCGTTGGCAAAGGGACTGTATTTCAAGCGATGAAAATCATTGTTGTTGCAATGGTGGGTTTTTTTTTTTTTTTTGGTGTGTGTTAATGGAGCATTATTTAGTGCTATTATATGGGGACGATATCAATGCGTGTTATAAAATGGATATTGTGATGATAATTTTCATGGACGATTGTACCGTGAAGACGAGAGTGCGAAGATATTTTATAAACTTTGTTTTATAAATCTATGTATGAGGTGTGATAAACCGGCTTGAGTCTCTTTTGATACGGTTATATATATATATACATACATCCGAAAATACTTTTTCAAAAAGTATTGGCGATCGGTATGGCGCGTTATGCGTTCCCGATGTTGGTTTAAATTTTCGCGATTTGAAGTCGCGCGCAAGGAGAGCGACGTAATTTATCATAATTTTCTGTAAAAAGAAACGCAAGATTCGTCATGTGAAACGAAGTGACTGTGCGATATAAAAGTGTTACAGAGTTTGTGATTTAAGCACTTAGAAGCGCGACGTCGTATAGCCAAAAGACTACAGGGAGAGGAATGTCGTTCGAATTTTACGAGATATAAAAGAGACTGCGAGTGTACGCTGCGAGTATAAAATTTTGTACGAAATTATGATTAAAATGTTGTAACGTTAACGTGGTCAAATGTGTAAACAATAAATACGCTGTCAATGGAAATAGCAGCGATTTTAATATCAACAAAAACAACTTAAGCGTAAACATTAGGACGTTGAATGTAAACAAAAACAAATGTAACGTAAACATAAGGACTTTGAATGTAAACAAAAACTGTTTTAACGTAAACATAAGATGTTTGTTACTAACATACGTATGTTCGTTTATAAGTAGCAGTTTATTTTTTGTTATTTTTGTGCGGTATATGAAAAACTATACAAGAAAAATTGCACTTCTTCTTCGTTTCACAAAAACTTAAATTACAATTTTAAGAATGTACTTCACACGTGTATTTAACATATTTTTGAAATAAAGATTTCAGTCCGATTAGACACTAATGAATCTACTTTCAAATTTTATACTTCATTCCTGTTACCTGCATTTCTTACACATAATATAACGAAGAAAAAGTGGCCAGATAATTCACGAAGACGATTTCATTATCTATTGACCCTGGGTTGTAATTAAGACTCTATTCTCAAGAAAGTTGGCGAGGATTATTTGTGAAACTTAAAATGAATTCGAATGAATCAAACAAAAAAATGACTGACTCTCTAGCCGGGTGCCAATAAAAAGTATAATTTTACTAATTAACAATCCAGGATTCTTCTTGTATTTCATTATATATTACGGATTTTAATATTTTACTGTTTGGGGAATAAATTATATGTTAGCAACTCGAATGCTTCGTTGGAAAGTGTACTTCCGAAACGATTATAAGTTTCATTATCAGATTTCTTCTTTGGTATGCATCAGAGAAAAATAATGAAATTACTTACGAAAAATAATGAAGTAACTTGCGAAAGTTAAATACAAACAAATGAAGCCAAGCAAATTACTATTATATCAAAGAAAAAGTATTTAAATGACAATTTTAGAATATCGCGGTGATAATACAATTCGAGAATAAAAATCAAACTATTGCTTAACTAAAATTGTATACCTTTAAAGTATAAAGCACGCGACGCTTTGGTCCCAGGATCCCAGGACCCTCTACAGTTAAAAATTTACTGCTTTCTCGACTTGAAGCGTTCTAAACTCGAGAAAACAATAAATTTTTTTCGTGCATTACGTGTTGCGTACATTGAATTTTAGTTGAGAGCGAAAAGTTTTATTTTTATTTTTGACTTATACTATTGCGAATTTATCACCCAACGTAACACTGTCCAAGATATTATGGTCCATAAACAATTTTTTAATTTTTTTTATATCCTATTATATTTCATACACGAACAAGCTTAAATTCATTACAATTAAATACAGACTGAAAAATGTAACAATATTAAAATAATAAGCGCACACGAATGCATACAAATATCGCAAGCAGTCAAATCGAAAAAAGCAATACAACTTTACTAAAAACATTTAAACCTATTTTAGACTATCAACAATGTCTTAGTTTTAGACAAATTTCCGCCATTTTGAATGGCATTGTCGCGAGAAAGCAACTTATTAAAGAAAATCTCAAAACCCCGAAAGTAAAGGATAACAAGTTAAAAGACGTAAAGAAATAAAAAGTAAGGTATGTAAATAAAGACCGTTAAAAAGAAAAGTAATTGTAAAATAAACGCGATGCAGAAAATAATAACGTATTAAACGAAACGGTGGAAAATAAAAAAAAATAAAAACAAAAAATAAGAAAAAGAAACAATTGTATGGAATTTAACAACTGTTATAGAAAACTTTAATTAACTCAGATCGAAGGAAACGATATGCCGATTGTCTGATAAATGATATTGCATTGTGAAATAAAAGTGCAACAGCGGGATAATTATCACGAATTAGTGTTCGCGCGTTGGCTTCATTATTATCTTTTAATACAAGCTGCGATATATAAGATTAAATTGACGTCGCCGGGATAAGTGTGAATTAATTGAAAAATTAAAGTATGCAGCGCAAATGCTATGTATAAAAGACATGCGTCAAAGGCTAAAAGCTTATATCAAAATCCACATAGCTTCTATGTATGATCTAAAATTACCTAGTACTGTGTGAGACCTTTTGTTGCACATGTCATGTTAAGGTCTGATATATGCAAAGGTGTATCGCAGCTCAAAATGCATGACGATGCATGTTGAGCTAAAGAACAATGTAAACATTCCTTTTGTCAGCAACGCATACTTTTGACGTTATCTGAAAAGAAATTGAATTTGTAATTAATCGTTTGATTTAGAATAAAAATTATTATTTTTAGCAGCGGAATTATGAAATAGGATATACCGCTATGGAATAATACACGCAGAGAACATTTTGTTGATTCAACCAACATTTTGTTAAATTTACAAAATATTTGGTACATTCGACCAAATTTTGGTTGACAAAAACAATTTTCTGCGTGTATATATACATTTTATATTTGTGCGCAAAATTGGTACTGCATTAATACACGCGCGTCAATTAAAAATTGATGATCGGAAAGTAATTTCTGTTTTGAAAATATTTAAATAACGTATTGTTTTGTATAAGGTTATTTATTAATCAGATGCTTTATAATTTTATTAATGCATTATCGTTTTTCAAAACCGTTTGCTTTCAAAGGCTTGCTAATTAAACGTAAGAATATTAAACAAAAATATTAATTTCTCAATTAACCTTTTGTAATTCGTTTTCCGTAATGCGAACGAATTTTAAGTTCGATAAAATGGGGTTAATTGTTATGAATTTATTCATGTCTTCAATTTGAACCATAATAAATATTAACGTAATAAAAAGGTGCGGTTGTTTCGTTTGTGTGTGTGGGTTTGTGAATTGGAATTTAAATTTACCATTAAATCAGCCAAACGCGTCATTATTATACGGATATAATTATTATGGAAATAATACTATTCTCATTTTATACAAGTAAATTAATAATTGTAAAATTAATTAATAATAAGGTTAATGAACGTATTCATCTTATGTATGGTGTATTATGTTATTATTGATAAAAGCATAAGATTATTTCAAGTCCATAAATGTTCAATAAGACAGACGTGGTTTATTTTAATTCATCATTATTAAAATTAAGATTGTTTAAATTGAGTATTTGATAGACGTTGAATTTGAATACTAAATTTTATAATATATATTGTACATTGTATACTATTCAAGAGTTCACATATTTATTTAATTAATAAGGTTTAATATGCATAATAAATAATACTATTATATTTTACTATAATAATTTGTATAATTTCTTAAAAATTACATGCTTTATATGTATTACTTCTTCTTGAATAAATTATTTGCCTTGCATAAAATCAACAAATTCAAGAATCAGCAAATATTGTTTTACTAATCATTAATGTAAATTAAAAATATGCAACATTTTAGATTATGTAGTTAATATTAGCATTAGATGACATAAACATAAATTTAACTATTTCAATATAAATATGATTATTTATATTAAATGTACAGATAACACATCTAATTTTAAATATATATAAATAAAAATATATAACATATATTATACTACAAAAATAAAATAATGTAAAAATCATTTATAAACAAATTTTAATATATCGAATTAAAAATATAATACAATTACTTACTTTATTTGTTTATATATGAAGAAATAAATATAAAATAAGTTTAATAAATAAATATATATAATAATATACCAAATGCTATCGTAGTACAAATTCGCTCTATATTTAACGATATTTAACGTTAATTAATATTATTTTGAAATATAATATAAAATATAAAATATAGTACATTAATAATACTTTCGAGTGCTTAATCGGTATTTGTCATTCAAAATGATGTCGTTTTATTATTATTTGCTATATTTAAAATTGATATATGAATAATGAAAAGTGCATACAATTGCATAAATTATTATTTGCATAATATACACATTTTATTTACGTAATATTATTTTTTTTGTTACAGTTTTGAAACTACACTCCTACCTATATAGAAATTATAATTGTAATTGTGTAGAAAAACGAATATAATTCTTGAAATAATAAATTTTATATCAAAAACCAAACTATAATTGTTTCAATCAAAATATATACAAATATTTTTATCAAATAGGAATACAATATCATTTTATTTAATTTACGTGCAGCCCATTTAGCTGAAGAATTTTCCAATGATATATATAATACATATAAGATTATACACCATTTACATTATTAAACTGCAAACAAATACAACCCTGAAAATGTAGTTCGTTCGAATTTATAAATTATTTGTAATTCCACCGTTTACTCCTCAACATGTGAAAATAAAATAAACATAATAAAATGATGTTTATTTCAGCGCGGAATTCGTCCCCGTCTAAGTTCTAGATCAGTCAGAAAGCGTGAAAGCTCCGCAAACACACGTCGAAAGTTGTGCGGAAACGACGCGCGATGCGAGAGAAATTAAATTTATAATGGAATCCGAAAAATATTAATCCAAAATACAGAATTTTCCAGAATAACGAAACACCGCGATACAACATTTTTCTTGATAAATAATTCCAACTTGAACAAAAGCGCGAAATTAATTTAAGAATTAAACTGTCTTACTTTAAAATCCAATTACCGAAGCAAATACATCTAGTGTGTGTTTTAATTAACCCGGAGCATTTGATTTCATGACATAATTAACACGCACTAAATGCTAATAATCTTCGGAATAATCTGTAACTTAGGAATCTACCATTCGAGTTTCGTTTCGAATTTCGCTTTAAAATTAATGAAATCATTATTTTTGTATAAACAAACACTGCTGCATTCGACTTATTCAAAAATTTTGTTTGTGTATACGTCAGACCTTACATTGATATTTCCACTTACTTCTGAAATTTAAGTGACCCGTGGCTTTACGATAAAACACGTTTTTTTATTCTTCAAGAATTAAATCGTAAAGTTTGTCGTATTATAAACTGCAAATGAGGACTGCGATATTGTTTATTAATATATGATTGTTTATAACAATGCTTTTAAACATGCAGATATAAATATTAGATTAAAAGTGATTAAATATTAATCACATATTAATTACATATTAATTATTATTTACATATATATTGTTAATGACGAATACTACATGGAAAAAAAGTATAAAATAAAATTACTATACTGGGTGAAAATGTAATCAGAGATGTCACGTATTTACAGTTCTTCTGTATAATATCTAATTATTTAACGTTTTATTTGATTAATTCTATCATTCTATAAAAAGAAATTATTATACGTTTGGTAAAAATAATTATAGAGAAATATTATCAGATTTTATAAATCATTAATATACAATTAGACAAAATTATATTGGCATGTTATTAATTTTCTCAGACAGTATGGTAAAATATCATGGAAGGTTAGTTTGCAGGTTAAGTCAGTTGTCGATATTATCAATAGAAGTACAATACTTTGCCATTAAACGGCACACATATTCTCGAAAGTATATAAATTTGATGTAGAGTAGTAAATAAACAATTTGAAAACTACTATTATAATTAAAAAAAAGGCGATAAGTGATGTCGATATATATATATCAAGAAGAAATTATCGTAAATTAAAATTAAAAGAAGACAAAAATTTGTTTATAATAATAAATAAATAATAAATTAATATCAACTGTTAAAAACAGGAGAGTTTAAATTTTGTATTGATTTATTATTATACGCAGAAAAATGATTAAAAAGTAGTGAAAAATTATTATATTTATTATAAAATTATTACCCTTGTGAAGAGTAAAATTTCTAGATAGTATAGTAATTTTTTCTTAGCAATATTTCAGGCATTATTCTAAGCTATGAAAGAAAATAATTGGCAGTATTAAATAAATATTTAATACTGTATTGAAATTAAACCGATTAATGACATTTTCGACTGCATTTCTATAAAGTATGGTAATTTTAAACGGAAAATATATTATTTTTTAAATATAATTTTCTCTCCGTGTATATTTATTTTAATTGAAACGAGTGGTCTATTGATAACAATAACAAGAAATTGGCTATATTTCACAATACCGTACTTCGTATGCTTTTCGCAAAATGCATTAGAAATAATTTCCGAAAATCGTAATTTTATTTTTCATCAAAGCATTGAATTTGTAATGTCGTGACTGAACTGCAGCACAATATGTTTCTTGTTCTGCGAATAATACATTTCGGTGGATATTATCATATCTTCGAGAGAAATTTAAAAAGTTTAGAATAAAATTTACAGCGCTTTTTCATGCAATTTAAAAAACAATTTATCAAAAATAAGTTATATAAAGTTGCTTCGCGCTTTCTTTTCAATTTCGCATGTTCACTTTGCTGCGAGATAAAGAAATATATTGACATTAAAAAGACTTTTAATCTATACATTTTTATGTATACATTTTCGTATTTTTAGAAAGTCACATCTCGATTCACTCATTGTGTACAGATTTTTATCAATCGTAATACACCGATTGAATTTAAATTTCGACCGGGTACGTAGACCGGGTAGCATACAATTTTGTCACGATAATAATAATAATAACAATAATAATAAAATATTTCAATTGCATCATTGCCCTTTATTGTGCACACAAAAATTAATATTTCTGAAAAGTAAAAATTATTTCTCAAAAACAAAAATGAATTCAACCGATGTATTCCGTAAATAAAATAATTGATTTCGAGAAATAACCTCGAAACAAAGAGCAGCGTTCGAATTCGTCTCTTTTCAAAAACAAAACCGCGCCGTTTACGTCAATTCGACGTCGCCGAAGACGATAATATAAACGACGAGAGACGAGGAAGCTCGCGAAGTGAGTTCTTATGCAATAATAATAACGCAAATCCGAGGCCATTTTTTCTTGCACAAATTATTCGCTCAACTGCGAACACCATCGTCCGCTTTCAAAAGCAATCGGTCCCTCAGTGTCGGACACAGAGAAGTCCCCCGAGAGCGCCAATAAAGAGAAAAAGAATAACGAAATACAAAAAAAAAGGAGCGGAAAAACGAAAGAGAGCACACAGCCGTGGAACAGGGACGCTCCCGGAAGAACAAATAGTCGCGACTACAAAAGGCTTTGTCGGGAGTATAAAACTGACGAAAACGAAAGTTGGCAAACGGTTGGCAGCTGAAAATGTCGACGGTGTTGAGCACGAAAAATTTCGTACTTTTGTTGAAAGAATATATGAACTTCTTTGGAAATTTGCAAAAACGGTTCATGGGTCTCAGGAGCAGACATTTGCAGAAGACGTAAAGATAAAGATAAAGAGAAAGAGAGAGTGAGAGGGAGAGATAGAGGTGCGAGAATCGGATGGCATTTTTCGAAAAGAAGGAAATCGGTTGATCCATGTTCAATAGACCTGATAGATTATTATCATTATTAATTAATTTTAGACCTAAAAGAAAATCTGCGTAAACAAGTGAGCTCGATTAATGATAATGAAAAACACCCCGAAACGTTTCGATAACATTTCCTGCGCCCATTTCAGTATCTTACTTAAGGTGGTTCTTCAATCGATTTTAACAGATATTGCAAATTTCGTTATATTTTCGTTAATTTATTCCATACGTTTATTTTTCGTGTATAGCCACATTTTCTCATTTCTGTAGAATTTATTTAATGTTAAGAAAATCTCAATTTAACATAATATTAAAAACTTACTAATAGTAGGAAAAATAGGCAAAAATGAAAATAATATGATAAATTATGGTTAGAAAATTCTAAAAAAAAAGTCAAATATTACCAAAGAAATGATAAAAAGTATTATATCGTCTATAATGTTTATTTACATTTTTACTCACTTTTCCTGCATTTTATTATCTAGTTTTTTTTATTATTATTATTTATTATTTATCTAGTTTTTTTTTATTATCTAGTAAGATTATTTTTTCAGTGTAAAGAGAAAATTCGTTTTTGAGGTGATAAAAAAACGAATTTACTAATTACGTCGAGAATATCAATTGAAAATTTACATTTATTATAGAAAAATAATTTCCCATCAGCAAAAAATGTGGACAAATTCATCTATTTCATTAAAAAGCAAAATTTAATACTGCAATAAAAGAAAACACTATTCCGTTACATTAGACTTGAAGGACCCCCTTAATAGCAACAAAAACGCAAAACCGCGCACTTTGTTGTTCCAATTAAATTTGTCTCCCATCCGTCAAATACGCCACGGCATAAATCGTCGTTACGTTCGCTTTTGCGCGCACATATTTAATTCAACTCCCCCGTTCGATAATCGAAAACCAAAAACCGAATAGATCGTTGAAAAAGGACGTCCGATTTTCGGTCCCGTCCGGCCACGCATACTCGGGGCGTCGTTGTTTCCTTGAAATAAAATTTGCGATCGACCCCGCGTCGCAACGATTCGTCGAATATTGGCATTCGGAGCGGCGATGGGTTTAGAATAAATTCAGCGGGGCGAGGGAGGGACGACGCAACCTAACGTCGCCACGCTCGACGACACCGTCGATCAATCGTTTTTCCGGTTATGTCATTGATAACAAACCAAGGGGGCTGCGGGGACGGGCGACTCGATCCGGCTATGCATGACGGGCGCATTGAAATGTGCGCCAATAGAGTCGGATGTGTGGTAGGCATGCCCGTTTGTTCGCCACGTGCGTTTCCTCGACGCGAAACTGGGTTACGTGCCACCGAAGCTGATAATTTAGCTCAATGTCGTTGTCTTTATCCAACCGTGAGCGCGGGATAAGGACGGCGCGACGCTCGACTTTCCTCGAGCGAATTTCCTCGTTTCTTTCTTACAGAAGAATAACGACGACAAAAAAAAAAGAAAATAAAACGCAAAAAAAAGCGACGGCAACGGATGGCGCTGTCTCTTTCGCCGTCCCCGTCCGTCCAACGGGCCGCGAGTCGAGATACGTAAACCCGCACAATCGTGCCCTTTTATTTCCATTTAACCGAAGGAGTCGGCGACGGGCTCGTCGAAGTCAATTTACGCCGCGTTTGGTCTTTGTTTGCGACATTCGGTGGAAATTTCTCGAACGTACACTTAAGCCGCTATTCAAATACAAACATTACAGTTATCTGGGTAAAGAGGTCGCGGTGCATATTTCGCGAGCTTTGACGCGCGCGCGTGCGAGTGTGTCACTAAAGATTTTAGCTTTTATTTTGTAGAGCCGATTATAAAGGGAACGGACAATACTTTTATGTCTTTTCAGTTGGTGCCGTTTTGTGTTGGGATCGCATTTTTCATTATGCTTTTATTTACTTAAAGAACATCTAAAGTAGCATAGCTAATCTTGTTCATCTGCAATAGTTAAACAGGTTGTTTGTAGCTGGCCCAACAAAACCGAGTCAAATAAGGAGTTACTTCTCGAATGAATTATCGAGAGTTTTAAGATCCGACTGCCGAATGCTGGACGCTTTACATTACAATGGTTGAACCGGGCACACCAACAATGCAAAGTAGCATCTCAGTTATGCATCGAATTGACTTAATTTGCTGATGATTGACTCAACCCTAATATTTTTTATTTAAATATATTTCATATATATAATACGTTATAATACCTTGGTATAATGGTAATAAAATAATGACACGTTCAAATATTATATAAATATATTATTTCGTATTATCTTATGTTATTGAACGTGCGAACTGTATGCTAACGCGTATAATTGTAATCGACCTATTGATATCGGTATTTTTAACTCAACAATGCTTATTAGTAAAATATAATGTTATCGATACAAATTTGACACTGCGAGAGTCCACGTTTACTCGGTCACAAATCATTTTGTTGTTTATGTAAAGATTAACTATTAAGAATAAAATTTATATATATATATATATACTAATTAGGCGCAATAATAATAAATAACGCAAAATAAATAAATAACATTTAATACTGACGATACGTAACATAGAAATAATATTTAATGTGAGATTCGTTTATTTTAAACATTTTTATTAACTTTTTTAAATACAATATAACCGTATAATATTATATACGCTGTCGTATCGAATTGTGATGTTCAACAATTACAGATATAGTTTACTTAATGAGATTCCAAAGCAAAACAATGTATATATGTTGTCTAAATAAAATTATGGCATTAACTGTTTTGTGCAAAAAATGTTTCGTTGAAATTACAATTGTCAGTTTATACTCAATTTCGTTATACATTGTAACGTTAATTTTGTTAAATGTTAACAGTTTCTGTTAATTATGAATGCGTATATGTGTTATGAATGTGTTGCATATACATAGAACAGTTCATGAATGTGTGTGAAATGAAATCAGATTGTTATTTTATTTGTATATGCTTAGATAACGCAATGTATGTAAAAAATAATATATATATATGTGTGTATATATTATATAAGATGTATACTGTTATGACTATTATCTATATATGTTATATTTAAGAATGAAATGGAAGCAAGATATGATTGTAGTACACTTAAAAAATAAATTGGTTTGCCTAACAATAATACAAAATTACGAATTCTAAAAAAACGCATTTCGCAATACTAACACATTTATAATATTAGTTTGATTCGTCATTGTAATTGTGACTTAATAAATTATTTGAACGCAAGCGTTTGAAAACGATCTGAACGTATTTGGCAGAAATGCGGTCACTCGAGCATCTGTCAGACGCTTTTTGCTCCGTTACATAACGGAATGATTTGAAATACCCATTCCATTTATAACCCAACTTCTGTCAATTTTTCAACTTTTAACCCTTACGCGTCAGCCGTGCATGTTTATAGTAAGTGTACCATAAAATGGGTCAGAAGTACGACAAACGTAGTTTCGGAAACAATTACATCCGGCTGCGAATTATATTAATACTTTTGGTTCGTTTAAAAAATCAAAATTTTATTTGAATCAACAAAGTTGGATTCCCTGCGTGCGAATATAACGATGTTATGGTTGCATTTGTCAGCTTAATCCAGATCGAATGCGTATTGGAATATAAGGATTGCAAATATGCTGCATAAATGTTGGATGAGATCTCCACGTTAACTCAACAGATTGCATATTGCAGGCTGCTTAAACTACGGGACTAGGTTTGAGAGTGATCTGAAACTGCGGCATTTTTAATAAAGACGAAAAGCCAATTAGCAGGAAGAAAAGGCCGAAGCCGTCGGTCGGTCGAGCGCGGACGGACTGGCGCAACGACCACTCGGACGCGGTTCGGTGCGAAAGAGCGGGTGGGGGAGGGGGTTCGATCAGACTTACCTATGTTGTGGGTCTGCGTGACGGGCAGGGGTGTGCAACAAGGCCCACCGAGGGTGGCGACCCTTATCCGAGGGGTGCCAGTTGTAACCCCTCCAGGGGCCCCACCCCCGACCCCCGTCGCGGCCACGGCTGCTCCAGCGCCCCCGTACCCCTCCACGTCCGCAGCCGCGCTCGCGGCCGCCCCGATCCCCACCAGAGCCTCCGCGGACTCGGCTTCGCAGTCGGGCCCACCCTCCACAGGCCCGTACCGGCCGAACGGTCCCGAGGGCCCCAGTGCACCCACTTTTACTGCGTTGCTGACACTCGCTCACCGAGCCCGCGAACCAACCTCGCCTATCGTACGACTAGCGCCAGCTTCAACGACTCGGTCTTTCCGTCGGCGCACCGCGGGTCTTTCGGCTTGCGTCTGCTTGTTTCGCCGGGTTACGAGTTGCGGCTCCCTCGCTATCTCGCCGTCATGCCAGGACGACTCGAACAACTCGAAGCGAAACAAAACCAAAACAACCAACACCACACCACCTCGACTGTCAAATGCGACGCCTCGCGGTCCGCGCCGGTCCGAGCCGCGGCTTTCCCTCGGGGCAGTCAACGATCCACAACACACTCTAAAACATAACCGCGCGAGACCCGGGTCGTTTCACTATCACCCACCACGTGACTCGCAGACAACGGACTAGCACCGATACGCGGCTTGGCTCGTCATCGTTTCGGCAACTCAACGTGGCCCGGAGCTCGGCTGGGAGGACTCGGTCGATACCGAGCACGCTCGCTTCGAGTTCGCTGGCAAACTAGCGAGCCGTCGAGCGCCGACGAAAAAGCGGTCCCCGCCATTGGGTGGCGCGCTCCGGCGCGCGTCCGCCGCGCGCCCGCCGCGCCACGCCCACCCG
>JABFQC010004256.1:0-12898 GCA_022817085.1 Psilanteris sp. ZL-2020
GTAGAAAAGTAGTTTCCCATCAGCGAAAAATGTGGGCAAATTGTTGCATTTTATTAAAAAGCAAAATTTAATACTGCAATAAAAGAAAACACTATTCCGTTACATTAGACTTGAAGAACCCCCTTAAAGCAAATCTTATTCATATTTAAGATTGAACATTAATGTAAATTTAAATAAAGTTATCTAAATTACTAATAAACATTGTTCCTAAAATTATATGCTAGTAATATGACATTATGTATATATAATTTGCATGTATAGAATTTAAATGATTTAGAATTGTGAGGTTCAATTAAACTTTTACTTTATTTTGTAAACATTTCTTTAAAGCCTTTATTTTAATGGCAAGTTAAGACTACGTATCAGAGGTTGTACCTTCCCATAATTTGAAATGTTACTTTCTAATTCACCTTCCATAAAATACATTATTACAAAATTTAATCCTTGTTCAAAGCAAAACGTATTGCTATTTCTATTACAATTATTCAAATATATAACTCTATATCAATAGGATAATTTTTACTATTAATTAATTTTCTATTATATTCTAAAATAGGCCACTTGTGGTATTAGGTGGTTCATGCCCTGAAGACCATGAAGGAATTGGAGGATTTCAAGAGTGGCCTCAAGTAGAAGCCAGTCGTCCATACTGCAAATATTCAGCCAGACCTCCTTCTGCTGCTTTAATACCTATGCACATTGAAAAAGCAGTTAGATTAGCTACTTTTGGAAGACCAGGTTTTAAGCTTCAAATACTATAATACATTATTTATAAAGAAATATATACTCTTTTAAGAATATAGAATGATATAGTTTTCAAATTAGGTTTGACAAGTAGATGAAATATTATTAATTATTATTTAAGGTCCTACATATCTGGATTTAACTGCGACTTTATTGAAGCAAAATGTTGATGAAGCCAAAATTGTTGATACGCCAGCATGTCCAGATCCACCTCTGATTTGTCCACCATTGAATTTAATTGAAAAAGCTGCCGATGTGTTAATGAAAGCTAGATATCCTTTAGTTATAATTGGCAAAGGTAATTATCATACAACAATATGCTATATGATTAAAGGAATTTGTTGTACTTTGCTGAATAATGTTAAATGTAATACATTTTGATACAGGAGCTGCTTATGCCAGATCAGAAAGTCAAATTCGGGAACTTATTAATACTTGTGAATTGCCATTTCTCCCAACTCCAATGGGAAAGGGTGTAGTTTCAGATACTGATTTAAGATGTGTTTCAAGTGCTCGCACATTGGCTTTACAAAAATGTGACGTAATTTTGTTATTAGGTGCAAGATTGAATTGGATCTTACATTTTGGACGTCCTCCTAGATTCCAACACGATGTTAAAGTCATTCAAGTTAGTTGTAAACAGTTGTTTGATGGTTTTTTATTTTTCTTAATGATTTATACAATACCTGACAATACTTTGATTATAAATTAAAGAAATTAAGAAAATAGGATTAAATATTTGTACTTGTAGATAGATATTAATTCAGAAGAATTACACAATTCTATTCAATCTGCGGTGGCGATTCAATCTGATATCACACCTGCAGTTGATATGCTGATAAACGTTCTTAAAAAAAGAAATTATGTTTTTGATAAAAACGCTCAATGGTGGAAAGAACTTACAGCAGCTAAAAATCAAAATAAACAAATGACAGATGTGAGTTAATTACGGTCCAATCTCAAATGATTCATAAATATATTAATTATATATATTATTATATTAATTAACTAATTGCTAATATTTCAGCAAATGGCAATGAGCACAGCATTGCCATTAAATTATTATACTGTATTCAAACATATACAAGAAATGATACCTAAAGGTAATTAATTAATATATAGGTTTTTCAAAATTCGAAATTAATTTCGACAATTTAATTTGTCTTACTTTTATATACAAGTTATTAATCGAATGTGATTAATTTAATTTTTCATATCCTTTATTATATATTCACAGCAAAGAAATTATACTCATAAAATTTTGCATTGCTATAATATTTCAGATGCAATAATTTGTTCTGAAGGAGCAAATACAATGGACATTGGACGCACTATACTATTAAATGAACTTCCTAGACACCGTTTAGATGCTGGCACATTTGGTACAATGGGTGTTGGATTAGGCTTTGCAATAGCTTCTGCGTTCTATTGCAGAGATGAACATCCTAACAAAAAAATAATTTGTGTTGAAGGAGATAGTGCTTTTGGATTTTCAGCCATGGAACTTGAAACAATGTTTAGGTGAAATTGAAATACTTGACAGTATAGTATCGAAAAAAGAAGCATGCTTATAATTTTAAAAGACAAATACAAAATCATATATTTAATTTAAAATAATATTAATATTAAAATTTACTTACAAATACTTTTAGATACAAATTGCCAATTATAATAATTATTGTTAATAATAATGGAATTTACCAAGGACTCGATGAAGAATCGTTTGAAGAAATGCAAAACATGTCAGGGCGTCCTTCTGAAACGTAAACTGAAATTATAATTTAACATATATATATATATTTTTAATACTCCGTAGTTTTATGATCCTATAAATTAGGCAAAACTGTAGAATTTTAAAAAATTACCCTAAAATTCGTACTGAATATATAAGTTTATCGAATTTTTGTAGAAGTTGATAAAAAATCCAAACGGGCAAGTTATATAGACAGATAATTTTAGGGTTTCGCAAACTATTGCACTGGGGATTATATATATTTATTTTAAATGCAGTACATAAATACGTATATACTTAATTGTTCTCAGGTTACCACCTTTATCTTTGACATCTGGAACAAGATATGAAAAAATGATGGAAATGTTTGGACAACGAGGATATTTGTGCAAAACTGTACCTGAAATACGTCAAGCTATTTTAGAAACATTAAAGGTATATCTAATAATTAAAATTATATAACAAATGCATTTTACAATTAATTACATTTTAATTTCTTTAGGTTACGGACAGGCCTTCATTAATAAATATAATGATTGATCCTTCCGCGGATCGAAAGGAACAGAAATTTAATTGGTTAACAGAGTCCAAGCTGTAATCTGCACAACTATTTTTTTACATTTTATATTAACATAAAATATATGATTTTTAGCATTAATAATATTGTTAATGTATTATGCATTATGGAGATGTATTTTTACTTGTTGTAAGTATTGAATACAAAATATATACTTTCATTCATATTTCGTGTTACAATATTCTTAATTTATCAATTCTTATTTTTATTTATTTAAATTGAATTTGTCATTAAATTTATTCCTTTTCTCTTTCTTGAAGGTGTTTTTGCAAATATTTGATTCCATTATTAACCACTTCCCCTGTAATGTATCACTTAATCCGGGTAAATGTGTATTAATACTATATTTAATTTTTTCTTGAGAATATTGTTTTAATTTTATTATTAATATTTTATATACATAGTTCTTATATTATATAATCGTTAAAATATATTACATCTCATTCTGGTGTAAAAATTTACTTAATTACATTAACGCTTTTATAAAGTATATTAGTAGTATATATTTCTTTAAAATCTTTGGTTTCTATTTTATATAATTTATAAAATATATTACATTTGTTAGAGCTTCTATTGAGAGTGTCTACTGAATTATCAAAATATCACAATTTATTATAATGAATCTAAAATTAACCTATAAACAAATAAGCAAAAAATTTGTGTATTGTAATTTTATCCTATATAATAGTCATATACCAAAATTGATAACACTCAACATGTACGATCTTATATTTTTCTAAATATATATATTATTTTAAAATATATTATTTAACAATAATACACTGGTTTCGTTTCACACAAAGTGCAAACAATAACATTCAATTTGTACAAGAAAATGTTTACAAAGAATTTATAACATACAATTTACAAACGAGGTTATGCAAAACTGTTTAGGCACAATTATAAATAGTAAAAAATTATTTACTTATTAAAAAAAACAAAAAAGATCAGTAGTGTATTTAATATTTAATTGATATAAATAGTTATTAGAAGTATAAACATTTATTGATTAAAATTAAAACTTATCTTTTAATATAAGTTTTATCATTTCAATTTTAAATACCATACTTATTAAATATAATATTGAAAGAATCTATAAATAAATGATATTCAAATGAATACAATTGTTAATAAATATTGTTTGTGTATTATTATAATATTACTATTTATAAATGTATACAAAAGATATGTACTTTTATTTGCACATTATTAAAGAATTGAATAATACATGAAACAATAATACATTTACATATTAAACATATTCTTTCACAATTGTTTTTAGATAAATATACAATATGTATACTATACACTCAACATGTTTTTAAATTATCGAAAATAATGTATATATTTATGTAATATTTTATATCAGTCTTATCAATATTAAAATCTAAGTACGCTATCAAACATTATTTGTGTTATTTAACAAAACAATATATACAACGGATGTAACTAACCAGAGTAGACATAAATAACAAAAATGTGAACATATATTAAGTGTTAGTGATGACTAAGCTGGATCAACTACAAATCTTTAATTATATTGTAATTTATAGAAATATTGAGAGATTAAGATAATAATTTAGGAATTAATACTCAAATTATAATTGAATAATTAACTCACAAAGAAATTTTATGAAACTTCAGATTAATTTATTTGTTAATAATTTATATATTTGAACCTAATTTTTTTAGAGAATTAACTTTACTTTCTTCTTTTTACAAAAATGCACTAAGATGTATTTCAATAATATACAAATTATACATTATCTTTAGACCTTTTAAAATGTGTTAAATTAAATAAAGTATTGAAGTTCCAATAAAACTTTTTTTACATTGTACTTGTATCCTTATCTAAAAATATGTGCAAAACTAATATGCAAACTAATATTTGTCTGAAGAAAACAATCCAATCTAGACTTTATATTGACAAATAAATTATTAAAATTACATTTAGGTAAAAAATTTAAACTCTTTATTAACAATACATACGTTGTGATGTTTAATATACAAGATTAAAAGAACATTTGTGTTATCAATCATAATCAATTCATATTTTCAGTTTGATTAAGAAATCATTTTTGTTTTAATTTAATTTATTTATATATCTTAATCTCTCTCGTTATATAATTATGTAAATGATATCAATTCTTTATAAATGACAATCTTTAATAATGATCCAAACGAAAGAAGACTATAAGAATAAATTTAGGGAAATAAAATTTAAATCTTATGAAACATTTAGAATAAATTTACTACAATCTATAAAATATGTAATTTCAATCAAAAACATATTAACACATTTTTAAAGGTTTGTCTTTGATTTTAAATTTCTACACATTTTTTGTATTTAATTGTAAAATAATTTGATTTAATCATAATAACTACCATTGTATTAATTTGTTAAATTATCATAGTTCAGAAATTTCATCATTCTTAATATCCTTAAGTTACTAATTCAGAGAGACTAATTCTTTTTTCTTTATACATAAAAATATGCATCCGTATAAAACTTAATATATTGTAATAATATTTAGCCTTATTTATAATTATGAATGTCATCTAAAATGTTATCTGATGATGTCAATGTTAAGCATCTTTCTTCATACATGCTTTTTGCATAATTAATTTGCTGTGAGACCTGCAAAAATAAATATTTCATTATTTATCAATATTATATATTTATATTACATACTAAGTGTATATAATTTCCGTACAGTTATTCTGGATTATGTATTTCATACCTCACAAATTTATATTACTGTAATCAGTAATAACATAACAAATTTGTTTACTTGATTTTACATAAAGGTAACCTATCGATTTGATAGAATTTTCAAAATATTCAAGAGGCAATATATATGATGGATTCTATGGAAACATATATCATTTAAATTATCTTGAGTTACACTTACCCACTTAGCAACATCCTCATTATCACATCTAACCTTTGGGCATTTTAAAGCTTCATGCTTTCCATCAAAGCTAACAGCTTTCATCGAATCCGCCCTACAAGTCATTTCTATATAGTGTAACATTGAACCATTACTTTCTGATTTATGAGTTGGTTGACACTGTAACAAATCTGCTAAATTCATTTCAGTAACAACATCTTTTGTTGTTCCTCCAGAAATAATACGAATCCTTTCATTAGATACAAGCATGCGAAGATTTTCAGACCCGCTGCGCAAGCATTCATATGCAACAAAAAGTTCCGTATAATCTCTATCGTTTATACTGTATAAAAACTCCTGTCCTTCGGATTGCTCGTGATTATAAGGTGGTAAAAGACCTGCAGGTCCACTTGCTACTCGTGGTAATCTATCACGCTTCGGAATAACTCTATGTGTGCTAAAATCAGAAAGTTGATTTAATATATGATTTAATGTACATCCAGCGTCAATTAATCATGGTGTGAATCTCAGTCATTCTATGCATTCTATGAGTTTACTCCACGGTTCATTGACGATTGTGATACGATTTAATACATGAAAAAAAAAAAAATTATTACAAAATTTATGGAATATGACATTGGCTTATTTAGAATAATTTAAAAACAATTTTATTGTTATTAATATTACCTTTTGCTTTTTTCTCGAACAGCAGTTGCTGTTTCAGTGGCAAAATCTAAAATTCCTACAATAGGTTTAGTGACTGTACCCACTACACCTTTTCCAATACCAGCAACAAATCCCTAAAATAAATTAACAATAAATTAAGTTATCTAAATCATCAAATATATCAACATTTAAAAGCTTAAATAACATTTATATAACGTACTGGAAAACCTTCGTTAGTAGCACCATCATAAGTTTCTTGAATAATACTTGTAACACCTCCCAAAATACCAAATCCTAATCCTTTGACACCAGCCATGAAGTGATCCATACTTTTTCCTGAATTAACGCGTATTTTCTGTCGAGTTTCTTCATGACGTTCGTCCATTATGACCCATCCAAGTCCATCTGATAAAGAACCTGTTAATTTGGCTGTTGAATTTGTTACACCATGAGTGACATTTTTAAGTAAAGTTTTAACACTGCCTTCGTAAATTAAACCTGAAAAACCTTCAGTAACATCAGCGACAAAACCCATTGGATTACCGAGGAAATCCACAGAACCTAAAATTGTTGCAGCTTGCCATTTCAATTCCTGAAATAATATTAATATATATCAATAATAATAATGGTACTAATAATAATTGTATTATTAACGTTATTTATAATTTGTGCTTACATCTTTGTAATGTTTTAATATCGAATGTATCAAAAATTGTTGACTCTCAAATGGATGTTTTCTTATAAATGGCTCCAATTCTATTGTAGCACCCTCGAACTTGATTAACATAAGTCCTAGCTTTTTCTTAATTGATTGCAAATGAGGTGGAAGTTTTGTATTTGTTAAAACACTTAAAGTCACCTGTAATATAATTATCGTTATTATTTCTATTATTATTGAAATTAAGGTATTATTAACAAATATGATATTGTAATACCAAATAAGTTATTAATACAATTATTAAAGCTTACTTGGCTAGGAACTAATTTTAAAGTGCCAAAATAGTAACGTTTAGCATGTGATGCTGACACATCGTAAATAAATCTTTGTGCGTTGAAATCATTTTCGTCGACGGGACCATCTAAATCCGATCGACCAACGCCAGCAAACGCCGCTAACTTCAAAATCAATCGTTCTTCCAAATACACACAAACAGGTTTTACTGTGACCAACAATTGACGATAAATTTCTGCATTCTGGTTTCTTGAAGGCAATTTTTCTGCCAACAAATGTATAGCTGGCCTTGAATCAGATTCATTTTTTGACATACGTGAAATGTATAGTACTGATGTGCATTGAGCTTCAAATAGCTGATTGTCAACTTGAATGTCATTAATCTTTAAATCGACCGTAGTCTTTTGGAAACTTTGATTTAAATCAAGGGAAATGCCTGCAAATCTGGCAAATAAGAGTTCTTCAACTGGACGATGTGATACTATGGATAATCCTAATCCAGAAGTAATATTGACGTTTAACTCAAGCTCACGAGCATCAGGATATGACAAATCACAGTTCATTTGATTTGGTCGTTGTGCAACTGCAATATTTGACCAGTCTCGTTCTTCCAATAATGCAAATGGTTTTTTCTAAAAAATATATTTTTTTTATATTTATTATTTGTTATTATTTTTAATTTTAAAGTATGTAAGTATAAGTTGAATATAAAAGCAAAATTCAACTACGTACTCTTTCATTCATATCCAAAATTTGCAAAACTCTCGTAGGTCCATCTGTAGTGATTTGTACAGATAAAAAACCAGATCCTGGACGTAATCTTAATCTTCCAACTCGTTGATCAATCGGCACTTCCCCATGAGTTTGAGGACCCAGAACAGCTTCACTCCCTGAACAAAATATAATGTTAGTTTTTTTCTACTAATTAAATAAATGTAATATTTGTGTATAATTTTTATTTTTGAAATAAAATATTGGAATAGAATATAATTTGTATATAGTCAGTTCAGATGAAGTAACAAATTTATTGTTTACAAATTGTTTATATAATATTGATATTATAGACACATATGATATAATACAGACACATTATAATAATATGATACATATTATAAAAAAACGTTTCATAAAATGAATAGTATTTATTATTGAATATTCATATTTCATTATTTTATTCAGAGAAAAAAAAACATATTTTCCTGTAATGAAAGTTAGGCAAAACAATAGTACAATAACAATTATTTATTTTGAATCACGTTTTGCCTAATTACTGGATGGATAAAGTAATGCAAAATAAAGAAATGAGCAGAATAAATTACTAAGCGTGATTCTTATGAGTTGCGTACAATAATGTCGTTAATGGATTAAACAATGATTATTTCCTGATTGTATTTTCGAGGAAAAAAAAATTATACGTACACATTTGCCAACGGGCGACACTGCCGCCTGTAACATGCATAGTCGATTTACAAATAGAAAATGTGATACACTTTGTAATTGTTAATCTAAATATCCGTTTTTAAAAATATTTTATGACAAATTTTTTTAATATTTATATAATAAATAGAAATCATAATTAAAGAAAATTGAAGAAATAATTAGAAGTTAAAATATTTTAAAATTATATATATATAGATTTATATATAGTATATTTCAGAAAAACAAATTAATGTAAAGTATTTAAGTAATAACATTTTTGTTTATATAATTAAATTCTGACTGTAAATTTTTAATACAAAAAAAATAATGTTTACCAAACATATATAAATATATAGAAATAAGTTTCATTTCTTTAAGGGTTTCACGATGAAATTAAATTGAAAGTGAAATAAAAAGCATAAATCAAATGATGAATTATGAGAAATTAAAACAATGTTGAAACATAAATTTTTACATTGACAAACACGACATATAAAACCATGACTTTAACTATTATGATTTTTTATGTTTTTTATTTATTATTACACTGATCTTTAGTAATATATAATGTAGTAATTTATTTATTAAAATATAATATAAAAAAAAATTTTTTAAAAATAATTAAAATACAATAATTTAACTTTAAAGCAGAATAAAATATTATCTGTTTAGTAAAATGCATTATTAAAATATTAATAAAAAAATTTGTATATTAATTAATAAAAGTAAATTTTATTTAGAATCTATTACAAATAGTATACTTAACATATTTATATGATATAATAATAATTAGTATATAAAAATAGTTGTGTACCTTCGTGTAATTTCATAAATCCGTCTTTTGATTGTACGCACATGTTTTTATGTACGCAACAGAGTCTTCCATCATCTGTAAACTTCCAAGTCTGAGTTGATTTTCGTCTTGAATCGGGTCTTCTTAATGCAAGTGTGCAATATGAAAAAGGTTGTGGAGCTGTTCCTGCAATATCCAACACCAAAACATTTTCTGATGTCTTAGTATGTTTATCTCTTGGAGGACTAGAACCTGTTAAAAATATTTATTTATTTAATATTACAATACACGATTTGTGAAAAACACTATATTATTTTTTACAATAAATATAAAAATAAAATTAGTTATTATCTAATTCATTCATTGTTATAATAATAGTTATATTAAAACAGTTCAATATTTATGATCATTCACGCACAGACATTAGAAACGAAAAATGATAATTTTAAAGATTTCTTACTGAGACTCGAAAAGGCAAAAAACTTGATTATATATAATTTTCCCTATCCATCTGACAATGGCCCCGATGATTTATCAGCATTTAATGGATTATTAAATGACCTGAAAATTACAACTCCTGCCATTTCAGCCATTAGATTTGGAAACCAATCATTCAATAAACCAAAACCATTGAAAATAACTTTTAATGACCCCCAGACTGTAAAACTTATTCTTCGTAATAGTAAATATTTTACTGAAAAAAAATATTAAAATTACTAATGATCTAACTGTTGAACAACGTGATTACTTGAAGAATCTCAGACTGAATCTGGATACTCGTATTTCTGCTGGTGAAACTGAACTGACTATAAAATTTATCAATGGAACTCCCAAAATTGTTAATAAAAAAAACATGTAAAGCCCTTTATACAACCCGACCGTATTAACATAAATATTTTTTACCAAAATGTGCGTGGACTTAAAACTAAACTGCATACCCTTTCAAATTTTATTGAAACTGAAGACTATGACATATACCTTTTTACTGAAACTTGGTTAACTAAAGATATCGATAACAGAGAATTGAGAATTAGTGGATATGAAATATTTAGATCAGACAGAATAAATAAAAGAGGAGGAGGAGTTATGATCATAGCTCGGAACTGTTTTGGAACACAACTGATAATGAGATATAACACCGACTTCGAATTTATTATGGTGAGATTGAACAGGTCATATTCGAAAGATATCATAGGTGCAGTGTATCTACCCCCAAACTCTCCTAATACACACTACAACACATTATCGAATTTGATGTTAAATCATAATTATAAAGAAAAGGAGAATATTCTGATGTGCGGAGATTTTAATCTACCACATATTAGATGGATAAATATGCGAGATCAAACGACTTTTATAAATAATCAATTCACTACAAATTTGATAAGCAATTCAGCTGGTATCCTTTCGAGTACTGTGAATTACCTTAATTGCAGACAATACAATGTTACACCAAACTCTAATGGTAACTACTTAGACCTTCTCTTCTCCTCGAATATTAACTTTGAAGTTACATCGTCTGTCAATACGGACTTACCTATTGATAAATTTCATCCCCCCCTTAACATGTCATTGCCCATATCCTGGAACAATGATAAGTCTAAACCATTAATTACCTATTATAAATACTACAAAGCTGATTATGCTCAAATTAATTATTCTTTGAATTTGATAGACTGGGAAGAGATATTTCATAACCGAACATTTGAAGAAAAAATAGATAGTTTTTATTCCATCATTTATGAACATTTGGATAAATATATTCCTCTCTGCAGCTTTACTCCCGATGACTTTCCGAAATGGTATGATAGAACTCTTAAAAACTTAATAAAAACAAAAAAGGCCCTACATAAAAAATTTAAACAGAACAGATCCCTTATTAATTATCAACTTTTCTCGAGACAACGTAAAGTAATCAAGGATTATAGATCGATACTATATAATGATAACTTGAGGAAGATTGAACATCAAATACACAAAGACGCTAAATCTTTTTTTAATCATATTAACTGTACATCTTATACGTCAATGACTCCCGAAACAATTACAGATGGTGACAATATTATCCGCACGAATCAAGAGATAGCCGATTGTTTTGCGAGATATTTTCAAACAACTTTTGAATCGGTACCTATCAATGGAGATATTGAGAATGAGTTTGAACTACCCCAGCAGAATTCCATTATAATTTCTTCAGGGGAAGTCTTCGAGGCTTTGATGAAACTTAGAGACTTTAAAAAAACAGGTCCTCACAATATCCCTAACGTGTTTTGGAAACGCCTGAGATATAGTATTACTACACCACTCTGTTATTTATTTAACCTCTCTTTAGCTCTCGAAATTTTTCCCTCCATTTGGAAAACTACTATTATTCATCCCATACACAAAACGGGGACAAGAGATGTTGTCGTTAACTATCGCCCTATAGCTATATTAGATACTATACCAAAGATATTCGAGAAGTTGATATCAGTGAGAATTAAACCTATAATTGAAAAGACCTTATCTCCTCTTCAACATGGTTTCTGTAGAGGAAAGTCTACAATAACTAACTTGACGATCTTAAATAGGAAACTGTATTATGATCTTGACCACAAGAAACAAGTTGATGTAATTTATACTGACTTTTCGAAGGCCTTCGATAGAGTAAACCATGATGAAATAATTGCCAAAATCATGGAAATTGATGAACTCCAATTTATGACTAAATGGATATCTTCTTATCTCAAGGGCAGACAATATATAGTAAAAATAAAATCCACTCTTTCTATGCCGTATCATGCCACCTCTGGTGTACCTCAGGGTTCTCACTTAGGCCCCCTTTTATTTAATATATTCATTAACGACTTACCCTTGCATTTTGTTAACTCCAATGCTCTACTTTATGCCGACGACTTGAAATTATATAGAACAATAAATAACATTCATGACTCTTACTTACTTCAAAAGGACCTGCATGCCTTGAATAACTGGTGTCATGATAATAAACTGCAATTAAATATTGATAAGTGTAAAGTGGTCAAATTCACTCGGAAACGCCATAAGATTAACTTTGATTACACCATAGACGACGAGAAATTGGAAATTTTGTCTACAATGAGCGATTTGGGGATTATATACTCCG
>JABFQC010004257.1:0-12897 GCA_022817085.1 Psilanteris sp. ZL-2020
TATCATACCCATGCGTTACATGCACCTATTGGCCCTGATCGGGTTTCCTGAGAAGTTCCCTATATGGGAACAAAACTGCCACATCGGGGCCATATTTCTGCCCGATTGAAATTTCTACTAGGGACATCGGGCGGCTTTCGGCCACCCTCACAAAGGGATGCGATAAATATGCCAATAATATCAACTCAAAACAAAACAACAAAATTAACAATAGAAAAAATAAAATTATGCGTTCGATATTTTATTCAATACTTTAGAGGAAATTTGAATAATTAAAAAAAATATTTTTAAATTCATACAGAGATGACATGAAATACGTTAATATTAAAATAACGTAAAAAATAAAATATATTATATATAACATGTTATATGCAATAGATATTGTTCTGGAACAAATAAATACATTGGTCAATTTTAGCACGTTTATTCTATTCTTATATATTTACATCTTTCCGATTTTGATCATATTTGTTCAAGTAGAAATCCAAGTAAAAATGTAATAATTACGCATTACCCCTCAAAGGAGGAATAGCCCTTTTGATTTTTTCAAAAAAACGAAACTATTGTGGTTGACCTGAAATGACTTTTTAATGATTACTGGTTGGATTTTAATATCTAAACGCGTGTTTTTAACTCTTATAATTGATATACTTGCAAATGGCGCGCTGCAATATCCATTTCAAAAACAAAATTTAAATTTTCAATGTGGCCATTTTCAACCTTAAATGGTTTTAAACTCACTATTTAGGATATTTTCATGCTGATAATAAGTATACCTGTCCATGTGGAAAGATTGAACGATTTTGGAATATTTTCATTTTTTGGCCAAAATTGCCATTTTTTAAGGTATACATTTTCAATGCAGCATTTTCAACCCTAAATGACCTTAATCTCACTAATTAGGATATTTTCATGCGGAAATAAGTGTAGCAATGCAATAATAAAAAAATGAATACTAAAACGGTAAAAATAAATCCTTTCCTATAAAATTATTAATGCATCATCTTTTGATACGCGATGTTAAGTAACATATTTAAGAATATAATACTATATAAAGGAAATGACAAAAAGAAAGACATGGGACTATAATATCACTATTATAGTTTCCGAATATTGTCTTATACTTATTTTGATATAGTCTAATTATTATTTTGAATCTAAAATGAATTAACACTTAATTACAAGGTCTAAGCCTACAAATCGTGTAATATTCATATACGTTATTATTAATAAATGAACACAGTTACTATAATATTCTCTTTCTTTGATAATTATTTACTAATTATGTATGGATTAAGAGTTCAGTTAACGATTGACTTTTTCAGTAAATTTACTTGATTATTGGATAATCCTGTAATACGTTGTTATTTAAATAAAAGATGATCCGATTCAAAGATAGGTATCTAGGTCTGGTGTTACCGTAATATAAATTTATACAACCGCTTAGTAGTAGATGTCAAAGATAATCATATCGACGATTGCACATGTATTCTAGTTATACTATTTGTTACATGATATTTCGATTTTATTTATTAAATTTTCATAAATTGTATATGGAGAATTTTTAATTTAATTTAATTTTATTTTTAATTTACTATTTTGCAATATGGTAAATATTGAAATATTATAATTTTTCTTACGATAATATGTTTTCTATTCCGTCCTATATATGTTGAGAATATACTTTTAAAATTTATTAAAAATTGTATTATTATTACTTTTATTTGTTTAAACTACATATGCACCCGAAATTGCAATCAATCTTAAATCTGAGATTATTATTTAAGGGAACAATAAAATATGTAATTCAACATAATTCAATAATAGTATCGTTGTCGGTGTGGTGGTAGTATAGCCAGCACAACCTTTTAAATTTGATGGACTTGGCTTTACAAAATATGTTGCAAGTTTCTTAAAATGAAATCGAGATTGACAAACTAGATTACAATCTCTACAGATATTTGATCAACGACCTCATAATTGAATAAATTCGTATTTTAAATATAAAAATGCAAAAAAGTTTTGCACGCGCAAACGTATAATTATATCAGTGTGTGCAAATTAACATAATCCGTTAGGGACGATTTTAAAAAATATACAAGAAAATCAAATTATACTTGATTATCCGCGCTAGTTTTGTGAAATGATAACAGCTTGTTTACAACTTTGTTCGTCTAACGCGAAAGTTTCTTACGTGTGAAGTAACTCAATTTATATACTCTGTTTCAAACGTAGCGATGTCTTAAATTAAAATGAATCGCGACAAAATTTTTAAACGAAACTCTCAAATTGAATGAAAAGTAATTCTAAAACATTAGACAATTAAGTTTTAATTTTAAATATCAAAAACGAATTTAAACGAGTTACAATTTTACGCGCGTGCTTAAAATAATATATCGAATTGTTCTTCGAAAAAATTACAGTTCTTGCATGCGTTCGACTTATGTGTGTTTTGTTGACATTATTTTATATTGCATTCAGAATAACTTTGCCTTTCAGATCTACTTGCGAGCGAATTTTCATGCCGTTGTGTTAACAAGTTCACTGACATTTCCTTTAAGAGGAAGCCTATTTATAGGGGTCATTATTCAATATACGTGTACCTTGAATATTTACGAGCTATGTGAAGTTAGACGATACAGTGTAAAATGTCAAAATTGCTGTAGCGAAATTGAATCCACAAAAGATGACCGATGGCTTCCGATATTCCGTTTACTAATTGCAAATATCAATGTTCAGGTGATTGATACCATACGGATGTCGGCTATAATTTGCAATTAAGTTGTCAGTTGTCCATTTATTTATTTGTCACAGAAATATTTTTATATTATACAATTCGATTAATATGATTAATTTTTGAAATAAAATTTAATCGTTATCAATTTAATTACAAACATTTGAACATTATTTCATATCGTGTATGCTTTGTATTACTTTTCATCTTCTCTTATAATGTTCTTAAAATGACGTTTAATTCTGGGACAATGAAAATATATAAATATAAAGGTTACCATGTAATATAACGTAATTATTATATGAATTATATGAATTCGTATACGTTTTAATTTTATACAGAAAATTAAATAGTTTCGTATTATGCAATCTGTCATATATTCAAGTTACTTATTAGTTGTAACTGATTTATAAATTAAAATAAAAATAAACAAAAATTATAATGCAATATATTTGATTTCTGTATATATGTATACAGTTGACATTTTTATAATGCATTTTGATTATCCTTTATGTACAACTATTACTTTTTTGTTTGCTTAATATTTTTGAAAGGTGGAAGGTGAAAGATTAGATTTAAGGAAAAAATTCGATAAATTGAAATTGGCTATAGTCAATTTTTTACATTCCTTAGATGCGTGCCGTATCCTGTTGTCAAGCAGTTGTCGCACACTGTGTATATCAATGCAGCGTGCGCGCACGTAAACTGAATAAATTGCCGATAGCATGCATTAAAGACTTCCTCTTGTTTCTGCAAAAACAAAAGAAAGAAAAAAATAACAAACTCATTTCACATGCAAACAAATTATACAATTTTCGCGACACAATCTCCCTTTTCCTAAAAGTAATTATCGAGCTAAAAGAAAAAGAGGTTTATGCTATTTTAAATTTTATTTTTATATATAAATTCGCTGTTCTTACAGTATATATACATTTTTATATAATCCCTAATCTATTTTTTACAATATAATTATGATATAATAAGTACCTAATTTATTCAAAATAATTATAGATAATCGAAAATTATTATATATCGGAATCTATATATGTAACTTAATCATATATTAATCATAACATTTAAATTTCAAAATAAAAGCACGATTTTAAATATTATATAATTTAAAAAGAGGAATTGTGTCAATACATAAATTACATTTATACAATTTTATTTTAAATAGAGAAGACCAGAGTACAGGTATTAAACTGACTGGCAATAAATTTTTCCAACACAAAGCAAATTTGAAAGGAATATATTTTTTAATTCATATTTTTCGTAATGTATATTGTATGATTATTGAGTATTTTATGTACTAGGATATTTATATATTATTAATAAATTTAAATATTCAAAACAAATATTTTTAAATGACAATACTAATTAAATAGTCGATGTTTTGTATAAAATATATTATATATTAAAGTAACTTCAGGAAATATTTAATATATATACGTATTTATTTAAAATTTTAATAAAATAAATACTATTATATAATAATTTATTTATTAATAATTAATAATAATCAGTACGATTTATAATATCACGAAATTTGGCAAGCAACATGTGTAAGTTGGCTATCTAACGACGAGAGTATAAACTGAACGGAAAGATTGTTAAATTCCTAATCTAGATTAAAATTAGATTGTTAAACTACAGATAGTGGAATTAAATAAACAGATATTCAATACAACAGTCAACATTGTAAAAATTGTATGTTATGTGTAATATGTCATTCAATACGACATTAATTTTACAACTTTTTACAATCCAGACTGATGAAAAGAATATCTGAATTGTCATCGCAGCTACGATCTATATTTATTCGAATCAACAATCTTAGATACTTAACGAAATTGTTTAGATATTTAATTCGACAAACTGTTTCCCTCGGTGTAGTTATGTTATTTATAAATCACAACACGTTAAAATATTCACATTATTTACTCTTAATATGCTCATTAATTATATTAATTTAAAGCACTAAATAACTAACACTCAAAAATTAAAATAATATTTCTGTTATAAGATTTAATATTAGAATAATTTTGAATAGTGGAGAAAATCAAGTTAATATATACTAACACTGCTTATTGTATTAAATGGTAAACAAGTTCATATTAACACAATACGGTAAATAAACGCCATTGAAATTAATATTGACTGAAACCTTCCGGTATAATTTATTAGCCCCTGTGAATATTCAAATAATTATAATACAATAAACTATTTGATAAATTTAGTTTTACTGAAAACCTAATTAAAAGTAACACAAATTTAATATAATATCTATTTACTGAAAAGAAGAATATGAAAATAAAAATCATTTGAATTTAACTGAAAATTGATTTGTCCTTTCTTTAGAAGTGAATAAAAGTTAATAATATGAATAAAAATTATTGATAAAGAATATTTTCATTCGCACTAATATAAGATAATTAAATGTTATAATCTAAAGAAAATATGTGTATAAACCTTTTGCTGTTACACTGCTAAAAAAAGTTTCAACTTTTTAATATTTTAGTTCTCCGTCTGTAAAGTAAATGGTATTTTACTAACACCAGTATTTTTTGAAAAATTATGCACGAGAAAATAAGGATAATTAAATATTTATGCAAAGTTCTCGAATCTTAATTATAGTTATTATTAAATCAGGAGAATTTAAAAAAAACAGCAATTATGAGAAAATTAAAAAAAAAAAATCTTAAGTATTTTAATATTGCAATTAATTAATAGAATAGAATAGAATTAATTAATTACAATAAAATGAAATGTAATAATACAATATTATAATTCATAATTTTACTATGAGACATGGTAAAATATGGGAAAAAGTTTATATACCAATAATTTAACAACAATTATTTACATTTTCATTTTGTAATATGTAGTAATATTTTATGACAATATTCAGAATGTCAATTTATTTTATATTTTACGGTATTCTTTAAAAACATTGAAAAAATTGTCGTAGATTTTTTAAATATATATCTCAAATGTTTTACAGTTATCTATAGTTCACAACATGTTTTGCAGAAGTCCATTTATAGTTTCACATAAGTTTTGTCTAGACAAATGTACCTTGTATCAACCTCCTTTATGCTTTGCAAGATCCAGAATTTCATTTTGTCATATTCTGCATTAACAGAGACTACGGTTTCTGTCATAAAAAATGACTGCGCTATGTAAATTTATAAATTTAAAGATTATATTGTAATTTATTATAGTACAGTATCGTAAAATACAGGATTATGAAATTTAAACAACTTTATTCTTAAATTTTAAGAAATAATGAATTAAAAAATAGATTAATTAATTACGAATTAAGTAGATAAATATTTATTAATAATCATAATATAATCAATTAGTCTATTTTGTCAATTTTAATAAGTTTTGATAAAGTGAGTTACTTCGTTGCTATTTAAACCAATAAAAAATGTAATAAATTAATTTAATTATTATCATTTTTTTAATATTACATAATCCTAAATTAATCTGTATATTATATATGTATAAAATACAAAATTATTCGATCAAAATTTTCGTAAAATTAAAAAATTTAATACTTTCTACTTGACCGAGGAGTTATTACAAAATTAAAAAGTTTATCAACACCAAACTAGAAAATGATTGTAGAAAGTTATGAAATCATATTTCAAACTCTGAATAGCGCCGAAAAAGTTGATTCGCATTTATATTAGCATTTTTATTTGACTGTCTCTATTGAAGTTTTTCTTTTGGTAAAGAAGAGGGTTAACTATTTTTGGACAAAGGAAACTGCCGAGCGCGTGAATTCTCGCATCAGTATCAATGGAGTGGAGGACATGAACAACGGAGAAGAGGAGGAGGGTTCGGATTTACGGATTTACGAGACGCGACGGAAAATATATCGTCGACATTGCGGCGGCGTCAAAATGCGAACGCGGTCCAACGTGGATACGAAAGAAACACGTGCCGCGACTTTTGACCAAACGGATACGCGCATTTTAACAGTCATTTTGATTAGCTGATTTATGACTTTGATGTTGCATCTACAGGAATTAAGACGTTGCTAGCATGTTTGGGGCTTGTGAAATATTTTAGTCACCACGTCGTATTTTACTTACAAGATTTATTGCATTCAAGATAAAATGAACTTGTTACCTATTTTATGAGATAAACGAAAAGATTGAAAAAGTTAGCGATCTTTTCAAGGAATCAGAATCTGCAATTGAATTATCAGTTCTGAATTGATGGCATTCAACAATTACGAAGCGAAAGTATATAGATAAAAATTAATTTAACACCGGAGTTTCAAACGTAACTGATGAATACATATATATGCAGTTTTTAAGATGATATATATATATATATATACACACTGAAAAAAGGTTTAATAACTGTTAAGAAATATATTTTTGAATAGGCGCGACCACATATTTGATAATATTTATCACTTTGTGTATAATATGTAAATGGAAATAATAATTGTTATTACATATAAATTATATTTATCATATTTAATAATGGCTTATTATATGCGACATAAAAATCAAACTCTGAGCAATAAATATCATATATGTGGTTGCTCCTATTCAAAAATATATTTCATAACAGTTATCGAATCTTTTTCTCAGTGTATATAAACATTCTATTAAATTTGTCATTTGAATTAGAAATAGTTTATACCTTTAGTTAATAAATATAACCTAAATAATCTTCGACATTAATTAAAAATTAATAATTTGTTTATGTTTAAATTACACCCAAACGAATGAAATAAAATATAACAAATTATCTGCCAAGTTCGTCAAATATGACCAGATATTTGTACGCAACTCTTTTAATTTCGCATTGAAGTTTCATGAAATTCACCAGTTAATGTAAATTATCACGTTAACTTCAAAGTTGTCTTCACAAGCGATTCATGTTTCATGGTATTTGTGCTACATTTTAAACAACTTTCGGGCTATCGGGTAACGATTATAATTTTTTGCAAACAGCTTGAAAACCCTTCTTAAAGCGGACCGCATTGAACCGTACTGTTACCCAGATCGCCGAATCAGTCATGTGCGTATTATTAGTTTTATATTAATGACAAAGTTGAACCGCGTATTTGTGTAAGCTTGATGGCTGTCGCGATTTAATAATAAAACGCAAGCGTTAATAAGTTGCTGGAACCGATAAATCTTGATAGAGCATAGGCGTCAAAAGACTGCAGCAATAAGTGGCGCCGACTTGCATGAAATTCAAATATTGTTTGATAAATGAATATTCTATCGCGACGAGATGAACGCGGCGCATGTCGCGGCGTACGATATCGCGCGCGTATCTGGCGGTTGCTAATGAAAATCGGTTCTAAATTCCCGGTGGATCGATACGTTGTTAAAAATCGTCATTGCTTGTTATTTGTTTTGCACGCGCCCGTCGTCAATCAGAATAGTTATAATAACGTTATCGCATTTTGACAAGTAATTGACGCGAATGCGATATGGGAAGGAAAAACCGCTCTGGGTGATCCATGTCGGTTTTTTTTTTGTCAAGTTTTTTTCCCCTTTTTTTTACGTTTCCGCGTATTAGTTGAACTGAATGGACGCGAAATAAATTAATTCATTTGTTGGTATGATCCAATTAACTTCGCTACCAAAGTAACGCAATTATAAATTGTACGCGATGAAAATGTATTTCGGTGTTATAGTTGCATGGTCTGATGCACTTCATTACCCGGAATATATAGATACAATGTTGGCCACCGTCGATCAATTGTCTGCATGCTACTGGGATTACATTAGTCATAATTATGAACGTCGAGACACCACACATACCTGCTCCACATAAATTGAACAGATTTTCGTATTATTTTTACGTGCTGTTTGTTGAACAAATTTTTGCTTTGACGTTTGCCATCGCGCGAGCATTTTTTAATCCAATCAAAAATCAAAAAAATGATTGGTCACAATAACTTTGATTCAGTTTATTTGATTATACCGCGAAATCTTAAATGATCGAGTCGCGCGCCAGGTATGATTTTTAAATGCGAATAATTAGAATTGATTGATTTCGCATACCCGCTCGTGACTGATTTTCAATGAACACACTTATTATATTTATACGAATACCAATTGATCCTTTTAATTAAGTATCCGAAACGATTGGTTTGCGACCGAAATTGCACGGAATTTTGGATCCATAAAATTTATTCGCGAAAATGTGATTGAATTAAAATTTTTTATATTAATTGATTTTATTGATTTTATAATTCAATCAAATTTAGTTTCATTAAAAACAATGGAATGGAATGAAAATCGTAATTGGATATCCAAGTCAAACCTTCAATTGTTCGGCTTTAATGACAAACGTTGCGATTTATAAGTGCCTATATAGATACGAACTGTTCACGGTGAACGTCAGTTTATATTTATTTACATTGATTCGAACGGGTCCCTGTTTTTCAAGCGCAAAGTTTTATTGCCATCAAAATATCGACTTTAATTTAATAATTATATGTTTGTATAAATTTGTATGTAATGTTCGTATATCCGTAGACCCTAAATTATCCTCGATCAGATTAAAGTGATTTTTTTTAAATTTCTATTATGAAAGCCACTCGTTTCAGTCAAAGTCAGATTGTGCGTGCAAAAAAAATCTAAATTTAACTTCGAGACGCGTTTCTACACTGAGAAAAATAAATGACGAAAAGTTACTATTTATTTCCTTAATTTGAAATCCTAAGTGAAAAAGAATAATATTTACTGTTTTTAAAAGGAAAAAGTAAGTTTTTTAAATCGAAAAATAATACTTTATCATAATATATTACTTTTAAAAATAGTAAATATTTTGATTTGTCTCTTATGATTCCAAATTAAGGAAATAAATAGTAATATTTCGTCATTTATTTCTCTGAGTTTAACGAGTATCAAACTCTGATATCTAATCTTAATAACAAAGCCGAATCATTGACAGTTCGTACCGTGTCAATACCGCAGCAATTAGGATCAAGAAACATTAACAACCGAATACGATCCCCGTATCATCTAATTAAACTAATAACATTGTCGTCTGATAAACAACGAAGAAGGAAACTTGTAACCATTCGTTAAGTTCTACTGATTGTAATCAGTAGAAGCGAATCTGATAAAACAGATTGGTTAAGTGGTACAAAAAATAAATTTAAAATCCGGACACGAACCACGCGAGCGTACACGTTTACTCTGTTATTTTTAATTTTTATTTATGATTACCTTTAATGAGATTCCATTAGGTAAATCACAAACGCAAACCGCTCTCCGTCTTTTGCCTACAAAATGTACTTTGGAAAGGCAGGTCGGAACAAGATTTAAAATGCACTCGACTTTGTGGTGGTCTGCTTTTTGCGCGAGCGCGCCCGAGGCACTTGAGACTTGATTTGATTTCGTGCGTACAAAGGGACATATGGGTTGCGCACTTTTTGACATCTGTGTTGGCACAACAACAATTTGATCCCGCGGCGCAATTTGACCGGGTTGCCCGAGTACCCACGATTACTCGATTCGCGAGTCATTCTGTTCTTCGGGAATTAGTTAGCCGAGCATACGGAACTTGTTTCGCTACGATGAATTATTAATTCGAGCGCTATCAAGAGGACGTCTGCGTCCATCAATTCGGCTGCGTCGTTAATTCAATTTGCCACTAATTCGAGACTAATTGAGAGCAATACGTCTATGAGGATTCAATCAGCACGTTACTCTTGTGAGTTCTAGTTACCTAAGTGTAAAGGCGAAACGAAGAACTTGCCCTGTAATATATTATAACACATTTTGAACATATATTATTAATATGTTATAGTAATATAGAAAATGGTTTTATTTGAGCACTTTTGTGTTATCTTATTTTACCATTCCCTAGTCGAAATTTAACACTATTTTGACCCTAAAAATTTAGCTTCAAAATTGTTAAAAGTAAATGGTAATTTAAACCTCGAAACGTCTAAAATTGCCTGTTTAGCTTAACGAGATTGAAAATAGGTTTTAGATTTAATATTACAATTTTAAGCCTCCTTTAAAACTTTACAGCCTACGTTAGTTTATTTCTTATGAATTTATTTTATTAAGATTATTAATTAATTCAAAGATACTAAATCTATCAGTTTAAATTTTAAACTTTTAAGTAGAAATTTACATATCTTAGCCAGAAATATAATGTTTTATTATTACAAAATTATATTTTTTTTCTATTTTTCGTACGTTTTTTTATTTTTAATGTGTCTTTTGATAGAACCTATTTGGAATCCATTTGACCCTAAACGGGAAATTTTAGACGTTTTGAGACTGAATTTCGACTCAAGTTTATTTATCCGAGGACCTCTGAAAATGAATGGAATTTTTTTATTGGGAAAAAATAAGTAATGAATTCTTAAATAAAAATATTGAGTCAAGAATGGTTAATGTTTAAAATATTTTAGTTATATCTTATTACTAAAGTAAAATTTTTATTTTATTTGGCCGTGCTTGATAAACAAGAAAATCATTTGTGTGAGCAATTGTTAAAAGAAGACTTAAACTCAAAATTTTGTTAAATATAAATAAATAAAATATAAATATAAATGTTTTCTTAAAGAATAAAGATTGAAATCTACAAATTGAAAATTTACTTGCTTACAAAATTTTTGATGCGAGGTGAATAGGGAGAATTTGAATATGTTTTTGCATATTGATTCTTGATTACCCCGTGGGTTAGATCAGACCTGATTAGACGCAATCGGACGTAATCATGTGGATGCAATTGAGAAATTGTTATACCTAATTAGGCTAAGATCACACGTAAATTACTAGATCGGATAAGATAATTGATTTTAGTTTATTATGAGGAAAATATTTAGCAGCAATTCATTAACATATTTTCATCAATACACGAAGGAAATTTAACCATTTAAAATGTATATTCATAAACCATTTTAATATCTAATAATTCAATTCTTTCTTTTTCATATTTTAAAATTTCATTCAAAAAAATTACTACACGATTTTCAAATCATAAATACATCTATTAATAACTTTCAACATCCTAAATTAATTTTTATATCAAAATTTATAATACAAAAATTAGTCGTCTATATCCTACTTTTGAATTATTAGAAACATTGAAATTCATGAAATTTGCTTAATTTTATCGAAGAACTATTGACGATACCCTTGCTTAATCCTTTATTTGTAATTGGCTAAAATGGCAATGTTTTTTGCAAGAGATATTGGTTAAACAACTGGTCTCGTGTAAATGATTACATTTGTATAATGGATTTATGCAATCTTATGTTATGTTAACAATGTAACGTTTACTTCCATCTTCGTTTAAATGACCACGTTGGAAGATCTATGGTTATTATGAATCACACATCTGTTTCTGCAAAATATACGTAGAAGGAATGGTAATTAAAATGTATTAACCAAACGTTTTCCCCGCGGTTGTTGAATTTCGTTATGGAACCGGTGCTTTGATAATACTCGAACAAGAGAACGTTCAAAATATATTAATCAGTTTAAGGGAAGGTATACATTATTCACTCAAACTTAACATCTAATGTAATCCAACGAAGCGTACGTAATAGTGAAGCACCGAGTGGATTATATGCGGTTTCAGAGCTCCTGTGGGATTTAAACGTAGACGGATCATTAAAACACGACGGGACTCAATCTCTGGGCGGGGTGGTATTAAAATAAGCTGAATCTGATTCTCTTACCAAAAACTGTAGGGTTATAATCTGCTCCGCGAATACGTCGCGGAGTCATGGGCAGAAGAGCCGACTGGGTGTTTCTTCATGGAAAATACCGGTTGCGATTTCGCAAATCTCCGGGGAACTGTAACCGATTGAATTCGATCGCAGCTTTTCCTGACCAACGGCCCGTGCCAATATTCGAACTTAATTTTCATCGTTGAAATATGTCTTTTAATCCAAAAGCGCGACAAACAAGGCGATCTTTATGGGATGGATTTAAGAAAATGGATTTGGTTGTTTTACGTTATATAAGCGGTGTGATTTAATTTACGTACAACAAGTCCACGTTTTTACACTGTAAAAAGAAGTGTGCCTTAGAGAACGTTTTTGAAGCTTTTTGGAACACTTGTAAGCGTTATTTTTTAAAAACGTTTAAAACGTTCTATTTGGATGTATACAAACATTAGTATTAAAGAACACTTTAATAAATAGGAACGTT
>JABFQC010004258.1:0-12896 GCA_022817085.1 Psilanteris sp. ZL-2020
GCACAGTATAATCAAGAGTATTATTCATCCAGGGAACAATATCAGTTTGAACAACAAAGAAATTCTGATCCACAATCTAGAATTCAACAACAGGAACGATATAATTTACAGCCACCTTTTACTCAGCAAGAATATAACAGAAGAGTAAATTATAAGCCACAATTTGTAAACAGTAACGAAGGAGTTCGTGATAATTCTCCAACCAAAAATATTGAATACACTGAAAATCAAAATTCAAAATCTTATAGACCATCTTATACTCCTAGAACTGATCAAGGTAACTTAATAGTTTTTATTCATTTTTATTAATTAACGCTTAATTTTTACGTTATGTAAAATATTTATAATCTCTTTTTTTAATGAGTTCAAGAATCGTTCAAGTGAAACAAAATTTCAGTCAGCTTCAAATTATAATCTTAGAAATATTATATTTGACGTAAAATTATAATGTTTTGGAACAAATCAAAAAAGGAAACAAAGCATCTAAACTGACGAAATAAACAAAGATGTGTGGAGTAAATCTATTTTCTTTATTTATTTGATGAGTTTATATTTTATGCGTCCTTTTTTAATCCGTAATTAAACATCTTGAGACAAAAAGATCGTTTTAAGAGTGTATGTGTAATCGCGTATTATGAATCCTAATATAATTCTAAAAATATTTTAATTATTTTAAAGTACATTCTTTTCCATTAGCTTTGAAGTGTAGTGAATAATTTTATTTATTCATTTTTGCGTATGAATTTTTAGCTTCATTTGGTGAGAATATGGAACGCCAATCTATTCCTTTTTATCGTGACAATAAATTCATCAATAATAATCGACCCGCCAGTAGGTCAGATACTGAATATTCCAGTCAAGAGTCTCAGAGATCTGATACGGTTCGTGATACTACAGGAGGCATGACAGTTCAATTCATTCGAAATCAGCAAAGAAAACAAAATTCCGAATTATCATCAAATCAGCAAAAATCACCTTCGGACTTCGTTGATATAGTTTATGCCAAACATGAAAAAGCTCCAAAATCATCAATGAATACTTTTGAAAATTATAAAGTTGATCCGAATAATTTAGACGTTAAAATGTATGGATTGAAGGAATTGATGAAGGTACAGAAATACGTAACTAATATCATTGCCATGAAATTGATTGTATTAACCCATATGTGTATAAATTTTATTCGCGCGTTAGTTTAGTTTATTTACATATAATTATATCAGTTTTTGCTGGAAATTGCTATTTTTTAAAACATTTATGCATATATTCGTGTGATATATCATTTAATTTATTATTTAAGTTTAAAAGAAACAATTTATTTATATATTATTAATATTTTATTAAGTTATTTTGTGAAAAATGATAAAATAGTATAATGATGTATATTTCATTATATTTGAACTAAAACATCACTTTGTATCATTACTTGATATCTATGAAGCAGATAAATAATTTTGTAATAAATTGATTATAAAAATTTTTAAACTAGTGTAATCATCAATGTATAGTATACTTGATAAATAAAATAAAATAAATGTTCTTTTTGGAGCTTTTATGTCATGAGACCCATAATTGTTTTAGATATCATACTAATATAAAGAATAATTATATATAAATTATAAATACTAAAAAGAATATAAAAGTTACTTAAAAAAACGGATATATATACGTTATATGTACCAAAATGCGGACATAGAATCAATAGCAATTAGAAGATCATGTAAAATTATATGTGAAAATGAAATTCAGTTTTAAAAAGAAGATATTTATTACAGGATTTAAAAGAGAGTGGACGTTATATTGTACACAATTTTACAAAAGGTGAAGCATTAACGAAGCGGAATGACCTCGCACGAGTAGCAACGGAAACTAAAAGAATCAAGGACTTAATCAGATACGCGAGAAATCATCAAGAAGAACAGGGATACTTTGAGGAAGGAATGGAATTAATATATCATTATGGTAATAATGAAAACCAAACAAGAGTCGAGTTGGCCAGGAAGAAACGAGCTCATAATGTTGAAGATAAAAATGAGGTATATATTTATAGTTTGTAAATCTTTTATATTAAACTTTTGAATTTAATTATACCGGTCAATTCTATTGCTTGTTTAAGGATGATGTGATGCATGTAATTTTACGTGTTCGTGTACCAGTGCTGTATGTTAAAGCAGATTATGCTTTGACTGGAAAAGTAGACAATCAGATTCTTAAAGGCAGTGGACTCATTACAGGCAATTTTAGTAAGGATCATTGAGATGAATTTTATATTTATAATACGAATGCATTATCGACCTGATTATATTGTCTAATTTCGTATATAAATAATGAAAAACAAATAAACTCACAAATTATGCGGTAGTAAGTAATACAAGTAGGATAAGTACATCAAAATTTGAATATATAAGTGTTGAAAAATCGATTGTTTATGTAAATTTCACAATCTTTTAAAAATAATTTATCATTTATTTTTGACATTTTTGTTAATTACTCCTTCTTTAATTATCTAGATTAGTAAAATGTGTAGAATTATTCAGTTTAAGATAAAATTTTTTTTAATTCTTTGTTCGCTAGTAAAATAATATAATAATATATATTTTAGTAATATTAGTAATATAATCTCTTCTTAATTAAAACTTGTTCCTTAACAGATTAGCGTATATTTTCTAATTATTTAGAGTATGTTTTCTAAAATTATATAATTATAACGTCAATTATCAACTATAAGTAAAGTTATTTAATCCGTAATTTGCGATTTTTAAAATATAAACTCTATTTATGAGCACCAAATTTATACTTATTGTGATGATGTAATTTCGTAATACACTAATCTGTTCATTAATTATGTCATTACACATTGTTACTGATATAATATTGCATAAATGACAAAACATGAGACTTTATAATGTTATATAATTTGCGATCGGTTCAAATATTTTACATAAAATTTAATCAATATGGTTTTCCCACTTTCTTCAGCGGATCTGATTGGCGACTTTATGGTCGAGTTAAAAAAACACGGCGAAGACAGCATGGTTGTACGAGCGGCCCGAGCGAAGCTATTTGCCAGCAACAGAAACGTTCAGTTGGAAGGCCTGGACAGGAAGGGACCAGTGGATGTTATTTTAGTTCACGGTAATAGCTACGACAGTTTTACGTCACCTAACTCGAATTGAAATTGAAAATGAATTCCAACGAAGAAAGTAAAAAACGTATCAAACTCGTTGATTCCACATAATTATAGTCCCGTTGACTTGGAAACTGCATCTTTAAGTGTCATACATTCACTCTTAGGACTTCTGCTTATCGTCAAAAAAATGGCATACTCATATAATCTAATTATCATGAATTGATTTATGAAATTATTGCACTGTTAAATAACATCGAGAAAGAAAACGAAATCTTCATTTGGTGGTATAACCAACCATCCAACAAATTACATTTCTTAGTCATAGACCTATTTTAACATAATACTTTGTTGCCAAGCCTGCAAGTTTACTTTAATGTATTATAACTATTCTAACTATCTAGTACATATAAAATTAACATTTTATTCGTGTTATTACATAAAAGAAAACTGTACGATTAACAAAACAAAACATAAATCAAATTAAAAGTTTATCTAAATTTTAAAAAAGCTTCCTTTAAGAATTAAATCGTTCTTATTAAAATTTGTTTTTTAATTGGTCGTTTTAGTGACTACCGTACAAACAAATGTGGAAATGATTAGATATTTCATAAATAATTATTTTCTTATGCTGATTTCAATATGTAATGCAAAAAAAGATTAATAGTATATTTGACATTTACTACCAATAAAAATTTATATTACATATTTAATCACGCAGAAGTAGAATCTAAAATGCTACTGTACTAAATAATAATGTATTAAATAACTTTATGTATATAGAATGCTTAATGCATATATTTCTAATCATTATACTTTTCCTTTCACAGGTTTAATGGCTGCTGAAGCGGTTGCTGCTATGATAATTGATGATTTAGCAACAAAAGCTCTTAACAATAAAATCACAGATGCGACTGTATATAAAATGTATAAAGATTTGCCAAACAGAGAAGTTTAATGACTAAATTGAAATAATATATACATCGGTACAAAAACGTTAACGTTAATAGGTTTATAATAGGTGTTCATTTCCTTCAAAATTTCAAAAATATATGTACATTTATGGGACAAATATTTTTGATAATATTTTGTTGTATTATATATTAATTTATTTGCGAATTTCAAACTACAAAATATTATACTCTTGTTACAAAGATATAATATTAATTTTGACGTTGAAATCCATTTTTAAATCAAAGTCTTCATATTTTATTATTATTCATTATTATTATTTAAAACTTATTATCTTTGATTCTTAAAATATTTTGTTTACCTTATTAATTAACTTTTTTTTTTTAATTGATAACTCGAATTCAGTAGATACTAAATAATATTATAATTTAAATAAATAAAGAAGTATAAAATTTGTAATTAGATAATATAAATATATATACCCTTCATTTATTCAAATTTACACTATATCATATCATAATAACATTTATAATTTAATGTGATTAGCCAATAACGCAATTACAAATAATTATAACCAAACATCTAAGATTGAACATATATATTACATAAAATATATTAATTTATTTTAAAATGTGTTTTATTATAAAATATTAATTTCTTTAATTACTTTTATTGTAAACAAATAATTGAATTTTTTATGCAAAATAAAGGTAAAAAATGTTGAAATATAAAATTTCATTAATCAAATAGTATAATGTAATTTGGTATTTATTACACAGAGTAAAATAAGTGCACACACACTGTAAAATAAGTTAATAAAATAAGGAAATGCGGCAATTTAAGTTGTAATCAATAATGTACTGAAAAAACTAACTGATCACCATTATTATTTAAACCGTAAAATTGATAAATTGAAATAGTTTATTATTTTCTGAATTATAAAATAATTTTCTTTATAATTTTGACTTTAATGCATGACAGTGTATTTATGTTTTATCAATTAAATAATAGTACCACTTAGTTTTCTCAGTGTATTTATCGCAAGTATTCGTATAATGGTATAGTTTTCAAGCAGAAATGATACGCACGTATTTTTATTTTTTCTGTTAAGGACAATTTTCTCACTCAAACGCATGCAAATACACTGGTTTTAAGGTTAATCATTTATTATCTAAAGATTATACATGTGAGTATTGTAATGTTTTACTTATAACAGATTGACAAAAGTAAAATATAATTATTACCTACCTCTAATATTTTTTTATTTTATTCAGTTATTTTATTTTTATTTATATATAGTTATACTATTATGTTATTTATCTATTCAACATTGCATATATACATATATATAAGTATGTTTTATATATTGATTTTTTGATAATTTTACAAGTAAAAACAATTTCAATCTATAATTAAATTTAAATGTATTAAAATATTTATTTATTTCTTTATGTAAGAAATAAATATTAATAAATGTTTCAAATAACGAGCTTTTGAAACATGGGTAGAAATTCTGTAGGTATAGTTTACCGTTTAGTTTAAATAACTAAATCATTTAGAGCTATATAAATACATCAGTTTCTAACAATAATTCTCATATAATGCTAAACTTATATGCCGTTTTATAAAAACATAATATATAAGGGTATTCTCATAATTTTTGTCAAATTTATAAATAATAAATGAATACAGCTTCATGCGTTTTAATGTGTTTTAAACCTTAATAGATTTCATCAGTTTCAATTTGTATATTTATGTAAATTGAGTATTATAGAAAATTATAAAACAAAGTGAATTGTACGTTTTATACACATTTATATATATATATATATATATATATATATATATATATATATATATACGTGTGTGCCCAGCGGTGCAAATGAGATCGTGCCCAATTTGGGCCCCTAGTTATGGGTGTGCCAAAATTGTTTTGGCAGAGCAAATATGGCGGAGCAAATATAAATAGTAAAAATCTAGCCTAACCCAAAACACGAGGGTCCTAGGGGGCCCCAGTACAGTAGTTTGCAGATTCGTCCTCGAACGCAACATTCAACAGATGGTGAATTTGAAAACCGTCCTCAAATGCTACATCAGTCTTCTATTTAACATTGCTTAAAAAAGATGTCTTGTGGCCCCCAAATGCAACGCTATATATGTGCATATATCCATATATATTTCAACAATTAAATAATCTTTAAAGACCAGAGGAACTAATACTTATGTATTATTTTGTTTTGATATTTTTTTATTTGTAATTGTTAATTAATACATTTTATTAACAATTATTTTACTGTCATTAACAATTTGCTGACGTTTCGTCGAACACGTATCGACCTCTTCAGAGCTTTTTACTGTAAAATTGAGTTCATTTTATTTTTAATTTCATTAAATTTTAATTTTAATTTGGGCTATCTTATGGAAATTAAAATTTAATGAAATTAAAAATAAAATGAACTCAATTTTACAGTAAAAAGCTCTGAAGAGGTCGATACGTGTTCGACGAAACGTCAGCAAATTGTTAATGACAGTAAAATAATTGTTAATAAAATGTATTAATTAACAATTACAAATAAAAAAATATCAAAACAAAATAATACATAAGTATTAGTTCCTCTGGTCTTTAAAGATTATTTAATTGTTGAAATATATATGGATATATGCACATATATAGCGTTGCATTTGGGGGCCACAAGACATCTTTTTTAAGCAATGTTAAATAGAAGACTGATGTAGCATTTGAGGACGGTTTTCAAATTCACCATCTGTTGAATGTTGCGTTCGAGGACGAATCTGCAAACTACTGTACTGGGGCCCCCTAGGACCCTCGTGTTTTGGGTTAGGCTAGATTTTTACTATTTATATTTGCTCCGCCATATTTGCTCTGCCAAAACAATTTTGGCACACCCATAACTAGGGGCCCAAATTGGGCACGATCTCATTTGCACCGCTGGGCACACACGTATATATATATATATATATATATATATATATATATATATATATATAAATGTGTATAAAACGTACAATTCACTTTGTTTTATAATTTTCTATAATACTCAATTTACATAAATATACAAATTGAAACTGATGAAATCTATTAAGGTTTAAAACACATTAAAACGCATGAAGCTGTATTCATTTATTATTTATAAATTTGACAAAAATTATGAGAATACCCTTATATATTATGTTTTTATAAAACGGCATATAAGTTTAGCATTATATGAGAATTATTGTTAGAAACTGATGTATTTATATAGCTCTAAATGATTTAGTTATTTAAACTAAACGGTAAACTATACCTACAGAATTTCTACCCATGTTTCAAAAGCTCGTTATTTGAAACATTTATTAATATTTATTTCTTACATAAAGAAATAAATAAATATTTTAATACATTTAAATTTAATTATAGATTGAAATTGTTTTTACTTGTAAAATTATCAAAAAATCAATATATAAAACATACTTATATATATGTATATATGCAATGTTGAATAGATAAATAACATAATAGTATAACTATATATAAATAAAAATAAAATAACTGAATAAAATAAAAAAATATTAGAGGTAGGTAATAATTATATTTTACTTTTGTCAATCTGTTATAAGTAAAACATTACAATACTCACATGTATAATCTTTAGATAATAAATGATTAACCTTAAAACCAGTGTATTTGCATGCGTTTGAGTGAGAAAATTGTCCTTAACAGAAAAAATAAAAATACGTGCGTATCATTTCTGCTTGAAAACTATACCATTATACGAATACTTGCGATAAATACACTGAGAAAACTAAGTGGTACTATTATTTAATTGATAAAACATAAATACACTGTCATGCATTAAAGTCAAAATTATAAAGAAAATTATTTTATAATTCAGAAAATAATAAACTATTTCAATTTATCAATTTTACGGTTTAAATAATAATGGTGATCAGTTAGTTTTTTCAGTACATTATTGATTACAACTTAAATTGCCGCATTTCCTTATTTTATTAACTTATTTTACAGTGTGTGTGCACTTATTTTACTCTGTGTAATAAATACCAAATTACATTATACTATTTGATTAATGAAATTTTATATTTCAACATTTTTTACCTTTATTTTGCATAAAAAATTCAATTATTTGTTTACAATAAAAGTAATTAAAGAAATTAATATTTTATAATAAAACACATTTTAAAATAAATTAATATATTTTATGTAATATATATGTTCAATCTTAGATGTTTGGTTATAATTATTTGTAATTGCGTTATTGGCTAATCACATTAAATTATAAATGTTATTATGATATGATATAGTGTAAATTTGAATAAATGAAGGGTATATATATTTATATTATCTAATTACAAATTTTATACTTCTTTATTTATTTAAATTATAATATTATTTAGTATCTACTGAATTCGAGTTATCAATTAAAAAAAAAAAGTTAATTAATAAGGTAAACAAAATATTTTAAGAATCAAAGATAATAAGTTTTAAATAATAATAATGAATAATAATAAAATATGAAGACTTTGATTTAAAAATGGATTTCAACGTCAAAATTAATATTATATCTTTGTAACAAGAGTATAATATTTTGTAGTTTGAAATTCGCAAATAAATTAATATATAATACAACAAAATATTATCAAAAATATTTGTCCCATAAATGTACATATATTTTTGAAATTTTGAAGGAAATGAACACCTATTATAAACCTATTAACGTTAACGTTTTTGTACCGATGTATATATTATTTCAATTTAGTCATTAAACTTCTCTGTTTGGCAAATCTTTATACATTTTATATACAGTCGCATCTGTGATTTTATTGTTAAGAGCTTTTGTTGCTAAATCATCAATTATCATAGCAGCAACCGCTTCAGCAGCCATTAAACCTGTGAAAGGAAAAGTATAATGATTAGAAATATATGCATTAAGCATTCTATATACATAAAGTTATTTAATACATTATTATTTAGTACAGTAGCATTTTAGATTCTACTTCTGCGTGATTAAATATGTAATATAAATTTTTATTGGTAGTAAATGTCAAATATACTATTAATCTTTTTTTGCATTACATATTGAAATCAGCATAAGAAAATAATTATTTATGAAATATCTAATCATTTCCACATTTGTTTGTACGGTAGTCACTAAAACGACCAATTAAAAAACAAATTTTAATAAGAACGATTTAATTCTTAAAGGAAGCTTTTTTAAAATTTAGATAAACTTTTAATTTGATTTATGTTTTGTTTTGTTAATCGTACAGTTTTCTTTTATGTAATAACACGAATAAAATGTTAATTTTATATGTACTAGATAGTTAGAATAGTTATAATACATTAAAGTAAACTTGCAGGCTTGGCAACAAAGTATTATGTTAAAATAGGTCTATGACTAAGAAATGTAATTTGTTGGATGGTTGGTTATACCACCAAATGAAGATTTCGTTTTCTTTCTCGATGTTATTTAACAGTGCAATAATTTCATAAATCAATTCATGATAATTAGATTATATGAGTATGCCATTTTTTTGACGATAAGCAGAAGTCCTAAGAGTGAATGTATGACACTTAAAGATGCAGTTTCCAAGTCAACGGGACTATAATTATGTGGAATCAACGAGTTTGATACGTTTTTTACTTTCTTCGTTGGAATTCATTTTCAATTTCAATTCGAGTTAGGTGACGTAAAACTGTCGTAGCTATTACCGTGAACTAAAATAACATCCACTGGTCCCTTCCTGTCCAGGCCTTCCAACTGAACGTTTCTGTTGCTGGCAAATAGCTTCGCTCGGGCCGCTCGTACAACCATGCTGTCTTCGCCGTGTTTTTTTAACTCGACCATAAAGTCGCCAATCAGATCCGCTGAAGAAAGTGGGAAAACCATATTGATTAAATTTTATGTAAAATATTTGAACCGATCGCAAATTATATAACATTATAAAGTCTCATGTTTTGTCATTTATGCAATATTATATCAGTAACAATGTGTAATGACATAATTAATGAACAGATTAGTGTATTACGAAATTACATCATCACAATAAGTATAAATTTGGTGCTCATAAATAGAGTTTATATTTTAAAAATCGCAAATTACGGATTAAATAACTTTACTTATAGTTGATAATTGACGTTATAATTATATAATTTTAGAAAACATACTCTAAATAATTAGAAAATATACGCTAATCTGTTAAGGAACAAGTTTTAATTAAGAAGAGATTATATTACTAATATTACTAAAATATATATTATTATATTATTTTACTAGCGAACAAAGAATTAAAAAAAATTTTATCTTAAACTGAATAATTCTACACATTTTACTAATCTAGATAATTAAAGAAGGAGTAATTAACAAAAATGTCAAAAATAAATGATAAATTATTTTTAAAAGATTGTGAAATTTACATAAACAATCGATTTTTCAACACTTATATATTCAAATTTTGATGTACTTATCCTACTTGTATTACTTACTACCGCATAATTTGTGAGTTTATTTGTTTTTCATTATTTATATACGAAATTAGACAATATAATCAGGTCGATAATGCATTCGTATTATAAATATAAAATTCATCTCAATGATCCTTACTAAAATTGCCTGTAATGAGTCCACTGCCTTTAAGAATCTGATTGTCTACTTTTCCAGTCAAAGCATAATCTGCTTTAACATACAGCACTGGTACACGAACACGTAAAATTACATGCATCACATCATCCTTAAACAAGCAATAGAATTGACCGGTATAATTAAATTCAAAAGTTTAATATAAAAGATTTACAAACTATAAATATATACCTCATTTTTATCTTCAACATTATGAGCTCGTTTCTTCCTGGCCAACTCGACTCTTGTTTGGTTTTCATTATTACCATAATGATATATTAATTCCATTCCTTCCTCAAAGTATCCCTGTTCTTCTTGATGATTTCTCGCGTATCTGATTAAGTCCTTGATTCTTTTAGTTTCCGTTGCTACTCGTGCGAGGTCATTCCGCTTCGTTAATGCTTCACCTTTTGTAAAATTGTGTACAATATAACGTCCACTCTCTTTTAAATCCTGTAATAAATATCTTCTTTTTAAAACTGAATTTCATTTTCACATATAATTTTACATGATCTTCTAATTGCTATTGATTCTATGTCCGCATTTTGGTACATATAACGTATATATATCCGTTTTTTTAAGTAACTTTTATATTCTTTTTAGTATTTATAATTTATATATAATTATTCTTTATATTAGTATGATATCTAAAACAATTATGGGTCTCATGACATAAAAGCTCCAAAAAGAACATTTATTTTATTTTATTTATCAAGTATACTATACATTGATGATTACACTAGTTTAAAAATTTTTATAATCAATTTATTACAAAATTATTTATCTGCTTCATAGATATCAAGTAATGATACAAAGTGATGTTTTAGTTCAAATATAATGAAATATACATCATTATACTATTTTATCATTTTTCACAAAATAACTTAATAAAATATTAATAATATATAAATAAATTGTTTCTTTTAAACTTAAATAATAAATTAAATGATATATCACACGAATATATGCATAAATGTTTTAAAAAATAGCAATTTCCAGCAAAAACTGATATAATTATATGTAAATAAACTAAACTAACGCGCGAATAAAATTTATACACATATGGGTTAATACAATCAATTTCATGGCAATGATATTAGTTACGTATTTCTGTACCTTCATCAATTCCTTCAATCCATACATTTTAACGTCTAAATTATTCGGATCAACTTTATAATTTTCAAAAGTATTCATTGATGATTTTGGAGCTTTTTCATGTTTGGCATAAACTATATCAACGAAGTCCGAAGGTGATTTTTGCTGATTTGATGATAATTCGGAATTTTGTTTTCTTTGCTGATTTCGAATGAATTGAACTGTCATGCCTCCTGTAGTATCACGAACCGTATCAGATCTCTGAGACTCTTGACTGGAATATTCAGTATCTGACCTACTGGCGGGTCGATTATTATTGATGAATTTATTGTCACGATAAAAAGGAATAGATTGGCGTTCCATATTCTCACCAAATGAAGCTAAAAATTCATACGCAAAAATGAATAAATAAAATTATTCACTACACTTCAAAGCTAATGGAAAAGAATGTACTTTAAAATAATTAAAATATTTTTAGAATTATATTAGGATTCATAATACGCGATTACACATACACTCTTAAAACGATCTTTTTGTCTCAAGATGTTTAATTACGGATTAAAAAAGGACGCATAAAATATAAACTCATCAAATAAATAAAGAAAATAGATTTACTCCACACATCTTTGTTTATTTCGTCAGTTTAGATGCTTTGTTTCCTTTTTTGATTTGTTCCAAAACATTATAATTTTACGTCAAATATAATATTTCTAAGATTATAATTTGAAGCTGACTGAAATTTTGTTTCACTTGAACGATTCTTGAACTCATTAAAAAAAGAGATTATAAATATTTTACATAACGTAAAAATTAAGCGTTAATTAATAAAAATGAATAAAAACTATTAAGTTACCTTGATCAGTTCTAGGAGTATAAGATGGTCTATAAGATTTTGAATTTTGATTTTCAGTGTATTCAATATTTTTGGTTGGAGAATTATCACGAACTCCTTCGTTACTGTTTACAAATTGTGGCTTATAATTTACTCTTCTGTTATATTCTTGCTGAGTAAAAGGTGGCTGTAAATTATATCGTTCCTGTTGTTGAATTCTAGATTGTGGATCAGAATTTCTTTGTTGTTCAAACTGATATTGTTCCCTGGATGAATAATACTCTTGATTATACTGTGC